>BGNK01003974.1:0-22853 GCA_003297005.1 Symbiodinium sp. clade A Y106
TTTGGGTTTCGCTTTTGTACGATATCCGACATGGCTATGTATTATTTAGCTAGGCATTTTATATTGTATACACAAAAAGCTAGCTAAATATACCCTAAAGGTATGGGCCACATATATATGTATATATATGTATATGTATATGTATATGTATATGTATATGTATATGTATATGTATATGTATATATGTGTATGTATATGTATATATGTATATGTATGTATATATATATATATATATAAATATAAGTTCTTCAGCCTCAGGACTTATTTGCCCAAGCCCCAAACGCCTAAAGCAGGAACCCCGAAACAACAAAAAAAGAAGTGAAGCCGTAAAGCCCCAAGAGCTCCAGACCGTAACATCCTTGCTCCACCATGTGGGTGGTTGTCAATATTAGGGTCCCTTTTTCTGGGCTTTGGAGTACCACACTTTAATACTTTTTGTTATTGAAGGAACCATTATGAAATAAAGTATATACTTTTTTCTCCGGGGTTACTTAAAAGCCCAGTTTTGGATCCTTATTATAATACGGCACCTAATAGTTAGGGTACCCAAAAGGGGACCATAGTTTTGGCAACCACCCATGTCGTCACAGCCGAGCCAGGCAGCTCACGCGGCCCGGCTCGCGGCAGAGCAAGCGGCAAAGGGGCCCAAAATATGGCTTGTCTTCTTTTTGGTTTGGAGTTTGAGGTTGTTTGCACAGTTGTGGATCTTGGGGTTGGTATGTTAACCAGGCTCTAGCTCTAAACACTACACCCCGATCCTTAGCCTGTAAACCCTAATTCATGGAACAGCCTAGAAAGTCGAATAAGGCCTTTAAAACCGGTGTAGACCTGGAAATACCGTTGAAAGCCTCAACAATCCGTTACAACTTGGTAGCATCGCTTCCGAGGCAGAAGCGGCCATGGCCGAAGCGGCGCAGATGAGGGCCGAAGCCGAGGCACCCCGAGGGCCTTAATGACACATAGGGTTTTGGGGTTTTGGGTCATGGGGTTCAGGTTGAGTAAGTCAGGGGCTTCAAGGTTATTCTCTCTTGGAGTGGTTAAGTGTCTCGTAGTTGCGTAAGAGAGCCTGAGGAGCCAAGTGCCCTAGATTCCTAAATTTGTTCCGGGGCCTCTTTCAGGGTTGAAGAGGGACCCAAGGTGCGACATAAGAGCTACAGTCATCAATAGCCCAAAGCCTTTTTCCGACTGTTTGGGGGGCTTTGGGAAGCTCCGGGCTTCGGGTTCTTGAGGGCAAAGGGGGGCCCAAAGCTTAGGGCCATTTACACAAAGGCCCCAAAGTAGCTCCTTTTTGGGATTACCTTATAGAGTTCCAAATATGAAGCCCCAAAAGGGAACCACTTTGGGGCCTTTGGGTAGGGCCTTCGAAGCGCGGTGTTGAAACGCGGAGTTGATCGGGAGCGGCTGCTCCGAAGGCTCTAGACACCACAAGGACCACGAGCTTTGAAGCACAAGGCCTAGGGCCTAAAATCACATGCAGACTTAAGACCTTAATCCGAAACCCTAAGCCCGAAACCTTCCGGACCTTTGCAGATGGAAAAGGGGCGACCACAAAAAAAGAATACCTAAAGCAACGGAACCTGTAATTTCTCTACAAGAGCAGGAGGCTCGTCGCCAAGCAGAGGACGCGCAGCGCGTGAAGACCTCCGAGGCGGGCTTGGGGCGTAGGCTTTGGGGCCTTAAGAATTAGAGTAATTAGGGTTTTGGTGGGTATACTATTCTATAGCTATAATATTTGAATAGGGTTTGGAGGGTATATTATGCTATAGCTATAATATTAGAAAAGGTTTGGGGGGGGGGGGTATAATATACTATGACTATACCGAAGTATAACTCCAGAATGACATGCTTCGGGGTTTTCCAAGAAGAAAGCATAGAACTCGGAGGACGCTGGGAGTACTGTAGGTAGAGAAAGATTGCAGGGGGTCATTCCCGTAGCGAT
Organism: Symbiodinium sp. clade A Y106; assembly: GCA_003297005.1. NCBI lineage: Eukaryota > Dinophyceae > Suessiales > Symbiodiniaceae > Symbiodinium > Symbiodinium sp. clade A. The sequence goes on from BGNK01003974.1 coordinate 1,940, forward strand.
CGCAGCAGCCGATGTTGCCTGCCGCCGCATTACGTTGTACTTTACGTCCTAGCCCGGTAGCCATACTCCTAGAAAGCAGGCGAACGAGGCAGACCTCATCTGGGACCTGCCTCAAAGGTGCTATAGACAGCAAGGTTAGTTCGAAGTCGAACTAATGGACATTTTGTCATTATGTCCCGGGGCCCTAGGAGCCTGGTACAAACTTACCATGAAACCTTGTGGCCATGTGGAAGAATACCCAGAACAGCCGACACATGATTCGAGATCTAGCTGCTTCCAAGGGGGCCCAAACTGCCCCTGACCTAAGCAATCTCCCTTACTCAGTTTGATGTAGAATCCTTTATCAATCCCTCGATCCCGCCCCTAGGCCCTAGACCAAAAGTCTTGAATAAGCCCCAACGCCACAAGCACGAAAACGCCAACTTCCTTAATCACGGAGTACTTGGGATCTGGGTTCTGAGGCAAAAGCACGAGCTGATGCAGAAAGGCGCCAGGCAGAAGCCGAGGCCGCTGGCTGTTCAGTTTCGTGTCCACCTCCCTATCCCTACTGACTCTAGTTGGAGATGTTTTGTTTAGGGTTTAGGCAACTGCAGGTTAGGGTTCAGGACCCTCGCAAAACAAGTAGGTTGTGGTAGCATGAGGTGGGGCTTAGGAGCTCGGGCAAAGGGTTGCACTCTCAGCATCCATGCTCTTTGAGAACTCGTGTTTGCAGTTGGGAAGAATCAGACGCATCCTGAAAGCGAGGCACTGAGATTGAGACTCCGGTGTTTGAGACTCCAGTGCAGAAGCCTCCGGACATTCTCCTTAATATACTACAACGGAATAGAATAGAATAGTGGAACTGAATAGAATAGAATAGAATACACTAAAACGGGAGCCCTCAACCCGAGCTCTAAGCTCCGCGCTCTAAACCTCGACGACTCGCACAAAGCTTGCTGCACAAATACAAGTGTCATGCGACCGTTTGAGGCATGAGAGTTTCGGACAAGTGGGGCATCTTCTTTCAGATCTGAAGTAGTAGAGTCCTTACTTCCTGCCCACCGAGGAGGCCATGAAGGTCGCTGCCAAGCAGGCCACTGAAGCGGCCGCCGCCGCCAAGGCTCCCTTTTAGGGTTTGCGGCTTTGGACCCCAACCATGTTCAGGCGGCACAAGGCTCTAGGTTTCTGGCGTGTAGGGTTATAGTGATTGGGCTTTATTTCGATGTCAGACCTATCCTCTGCTGTACCACTATGCTAAAAACCTACATATTCAACTTGGCGCAAAAAGGGTTCTGTGAAGGGTACTTTGTGACTCCTCATAGGGTTGAGGGCTTGAGGGCTTTCTGAGGTTGAGGGTTTGGAGTTATTCTTAAAGGCTTCCGAGGTTGACCGCTTCCGGCTCATGAAATGAAGAAAACGACAGACAAGACAGATGTGCACCGGGATACAAAAAAAGGCTCGGATAGGAATCTTAGGAATGCTCACAACCTTTTTTCAATGGAGCACGTAATCAAGGCTCAGTAGCAACAGTACAGGTACAATGTGCATCCCTTATCCCGGTGATGCCCTTGTGAGCCATGAGCCCCGCTCGCAAGCCTCTATACAGAGTTCATGCTTCTTCAACAACTCCAAAACCCAAAACCCTAAACTTATGTCCGACTGAATAGTGCTAATGCTAGAGAACCTCCAAAACACCAATTTGGGAAAACGCATTAGGAAAATTATCATTGGCATTTCAGGAAGATAAGGGAAAAGAAGCGAAAATGATTTACCGTACCAAATGAACAAGAGTTGAGAAAATATAGAAATCAACAATAGCATGATCAAAGACAGGTTTGTAATAGGGCAAACATAGGACGGCAATAGGCAAAATGAGAATAACATAGGGATAAAATGATGAAGACAAAAACCTAGGAAAGGTGTGAACAAACGCAGGGCCAACGGGTGGAAAGGTTCTAGGGCCTAAACTCTAAACACTGACTGTCAGCAAGTAGCCCGACTAGTCAAAGCACTTGGAACACAAGACCTCGTCTGGCGGAGTCCGAGTTGCAAGAGCCTAAACCCTAAACCCCTAAACCCTAAACTGAACCCTAAACTCTCGCTGGAGGCCCAGGCTCGGGCTGCGTCCGAGGCGGTGCGCTCCGCTGCCGGCTCTCAGGTGCAGGGCCTTTCGTGTCGAAGGTTTTAGGGTTTAGGGGTTCAGTGCTTGTCATGGGGTTTAAGGTTTTCGCGGTTTGAGGGTTTAGGGTGTGTGTAGCTCTCAAACGGCGAACGGAGGCTGCTTGGTCTTCGGCGTTGGTGCATTCGGGCTTGGCGGACCAAGGGTTTAGGTCTAGCTATTGTAAGGTTCAGGTCAGGGTTTCGGGGTTAAGGGTTTAAGCACAGCTGTGCTTGTAAGGTTTCTGCAAGGTTCATAAGGGTTCTATCAGAGTGTATACGCCTGGGGCTTTCCTTGGGGATGCTGTTTTGTTGAAGCAGCTCTTTCGGTGTTATTGTTTTTCGGTGTTGCTTGCAATGCGGACCGAAGTCTGGGTCGGTTGAAATGAACAGTACAGGATGCATTCTATGGGTATTTAGACTGCTTGTCCCAGGTGTCGGGTCGAACCCGGAAAGCCTAATCTAGGTTGTGTTCACGCAGATTCCAGTTCTTTGATTGGAGCAAGTCCCACCTTCCTGGGTCAATCGTGTGCAGTGTGTTTAGGCCAGTGGTGGTTTCGTTGTGTCGAATAACGACATGACGACCTGCTTCTTCGCAGCATGATCGACTCGAGTCCGAGAGAGAGAGAGAGAGAAGCAGTTGCCACCTTGTACCCTTCCTGCTGGACGCGGGGGCGAAAACGACGGTGGAAAAGGCGCTCAAGGAGCTCAACGACTGGGCGCGGGAGTACTGGGGACCGGAACTCGTGGAGATTGTGGAANACGACGGTGGAAAAGGCGCTCAAGGAGCTCAACGACTGGGCGCGGGAGTACTGGGGACCGGAACTCGTGGAGATTGTGGAAGAGGACGACGAGAACGACACGGGGGGGCGGCCAGAACACCGAGCACAAGTACCACCGCAGCGGGGAATGGAGGGGCGGCCAGAACCTCGAGCACGGGTACCACCGCCGCCACCTCCGGAAGCTGAACTGAAAGGGGAAAGCACTGAGAGCCGGGAGCCTAGACGGCGGTTCACAAGCCCCAGCTCACTAGATCATGACGATTAAGGGGGGTTGCTGTTGTGGCTAGGGTTCTGAGCTTTGCCGTTCCGCGTGAGCTGGGGGCACGGAGAGTATAAGGACAGCAGGTCATGAGGAGGGGGAGACCAAACCAACTAACGAGCTGCTCTGCACTGTACGTACCCGCAGTATCGCTGTTTGCTTTGCCAACGTGGTCTCCCCTCAACAAACGCACAGCCTAGGGGCCAAGAAACTGAACGTAGCTGCAGCTAAATTCGTGTAGGCACCTGTTTTGTTGAGTATGAGGCCCCACGAGTAGGCCCGTGTAGTGCTTTCACCAATTTCGGGGGTCCCCGCAAGGCCCGGTGAAGCCACGAAGCCGTTAGTTGTGTTGAGAGTGTTGGGCCGAGGGCACAGTCGGGGGGACCAGCCTTACTGCTTTCACATCCCTCGAGACAGGGGAAGCCTGCAATCAAGAGGGGGCATATGGCCCTAGGAAGTCGCACTCTGCCGTATGGGGGTCTTAGCCTGGTTTTCGCCTGCAGATGCCAAAGTTTCCCCTCTTGAAGCATGACAGCAGGGGGGCCGAGTCGACCTTTTCCACCAGCAAGCCCCAGGGGAATGAGCGTAGTCGTATGGCAGCCACAGGGGCGCGGGGATGAGGCCGGGATGCGCGGGTTCATAGAGTAAGGGGCTGGGGCTTGCTGCGGGAAAACCTTGAGCCCACCCAGTAGTACAGTACCCCGGTCAGAGGGGGCCCCAAAGCCAGCCTCTCAACGTGAGGGCTGGGCGGGCCGAAGGCCTGAGGGTCGCATAGACGACCCCTACGCCCTGCAGAAAGAAAGAAAGAAAGAAAGAGAGAGAGAGAGAGAGAGAGAGAGAGAGAGAGAGGGGGGGAGGGAGGGAGAGGGAGGGAGAGAGAGGGAGAGAGAGGGAGAGAGAGGGAGAGAGAGGGGGAGGGAGAGGGAGAGGGAGAGGGAGAGGGAGAGGGAGAGGGAGAGCGAGAGCGAGAGCGAGAGCGAGAGCGAGAGCGAGAGCGAGAGCGAGAGCGAGAGCGAGAGAGAGAGAGAGACAGAGACAGAGACAGAGTGAGACAGAGACAGAGACAGAGAGAGAGCGAGAGAGAGAGAGCGAGAGAGGCAGCCCTCAATCCTGACGTTGGGGACTTGGTGGTGATTGGGGGTCTTTGGGCCTCGGGAGGGGGAACCTTCGTTATTCCCTATAAGTATGTGTTTCTTGCAGCCAAGAGAACCATTCATGTGCTTAAGGTCTCTCATGTCTTATCTCGAAGATGGTGATAATTGTATGACAGCGGCAGTCACTCCCGGGGCAATGACCCCGGATTCCTAAGCCCAGCCCAACATCTGCAACTCATGGTTCCGGTTCTTGCCAGGTGGCTTCAACTGCTGCTTGTCGCGCACAACTTCTGGACCAGCTTAGCATTCAAGGTTTTGCAGAAGTTCCGATATTATGGCTTAGCTGACGTAGCTGCTCGTTGAAGTTTATCCTACGGATGTAAGGGTGCGGCAGCTTTTTGCAGATGCTTGTTACAAAGATTCCCAGTCGAGTTCGTTTGAATGCCGATGCGGCCGGTGCAGTTGAGGTCATCGACTCAGGAATCCACGGCCACCAAAACCCTAAACTCACTAACTCACTCACTATGCGTTAATCCCTGGACCGCAGACGCTGGGTTAGGATTCGGATTGAGCTCGGGATGCCGCACAAAAGCCTGAATGTTCCGGGCTTCTTGTGCTAAAGATCTGTAATAGGGCTTACCAAGTTGGGGACTCGACGATCACCTAGTCTGACCTGCAGAGACCGCTGGACCGATCAACCTTTTCGATCCTTAGCTAATCACCCTTGGATCCTCAGGCTTCGATCCAGCTCTCAACATCTTGGAAAGTCTTGGGGTCTACGCCCAGATAAAGTCTAGCCATCATCAGCCAGCCAGATCACAGGAGAGTCGCTTCCGACTTCTACGGGTGTTTGGGCCGAGAGATCTCCTGTGTGATTTCACCCGCGCTGGAACTGAGGAAGTCGTGAGCGATGCCGATGCAGCTAGGCAAGGTCTCTTCTGCTCAGACGAAAGCAAAGCTTCTTCTGGGGGAACCCTTAACAACCCTAACCCCAAAGCCCCTGAATTGAGGGCAAGCGACTTCTTCACTGGAGCAGGTGTTCTTCTCCGCTCTGTTGCCACTATGGATCACATGGGGGTTCCCTATGGGCCTGTCTCACAGCCCGTTTTGTTTTCGACCCTTCGAATCAGAATGATGAAGGATATGGTCCTCAAAATGCTGAGCTGTACATCCTGAGTCCTACCGTGAGCCCATGCACCCGATGCCAGGCGTTCCGAAGATCTGCGGCAGCAGGCGCAGGAGGAACTCCAGCGTGCGCAGGCCCTCTTGAACAGTCACTGCCCTGCACCCGATGCCCATAATCCTTTTCCGCCAATTGGATCAGAACCCTAAACTGACAATGCATGCAAGCAACCTTAGTCCTTTTTCCGCCAATGCCTAGAACAGTTGCCTAGAACCATCTGCATCGATTCATGTCCGTCACTGGCTTTTCAGGACAATGTGGCATTCTGGGACCCCCAAGATCCACCGAAACAGCAAGGTTCGGGCAATACAAGGGGTCGAAACCTATACCAATACTATTTCTTCGGGCGACTTGTTATGCTGTTTATACGGTCATATACCCAACACCGCTTTCTAATTATCCAGGCCCCTATGTTACTAGACAGGGTGTAGAACGGCTCAGCAGCTGGCAGGCCGTGCGAGCTTTGCACCTTTTAGTTGTTTGACCCGTGTCTACTTACTTGGTCCCCATGGGCAAGTTCGAGTGTTTACCGGCCTGGTTCTTGCAGAAGGCTTGTGCGGTTTAGGACGTGCCATCTGGGGGATGCTGTAGAGTGCTTCTAGAACGGAGCTACCTCCAGAGCTCCGGCTTCAGTAAGGCCGAGAAGTACGGGTCTATATACATAAGGTGAAAGCTCGCGCTTGCCTTTAGAGTTGAGGGCACTCTTGCGGCAGGGAAGTGGTGTGCCACAGCTGCCCTTGTCGCAGCTGGAGCAGAATCGCTCCACGCCACTTGGCGGCGTCTCAATTGGGGTTTAGGGGCCTTCGCGGCGCGAAGAAGGATTTAGCGAGCTTTTATCTCGGAGATTTAGCGCCAAGCAGGGTTTAAGCCTACCTGCCTTGTCAGCGTGCGCTCGTTTATGCGTTTATGTGGGGGACGCCGGCTTGTTCCAGTATGAGGTCTGATCTGATAGTTAATGAGCATATACGATGTCAAGTTCCTTTTTGCGGGAGCCGATGCAGTTACCGTGCTGAGAGTGTAGCAATGTGTGAAACACCTACAACCTGGCATTGTGCGAGCACGGAATCATGAACCGGCTGAACCTTGCGTGACGGTCCTTGCAGCCCCTGTTCATCATCCGGTGCTTATTGAAGAACTGTTGAGGCTTATTGTCTCAGCTACGGATGCAGCTCAGAATCTTGGCCGTCCAAAATAAAGCCGAGATAGAGCTATTTATTGGTTGCAGCAGCAGCTTGCATTGATGTTTCGTGTTGGTGGCTAGTGACGGCCGTTATCATAAGTGTTATTGTAGCAGCACTACTGCTGACATGTTGCTTTCAGCAACAGAATTGTTGTTGCTGTTGTCATTTCGACATTTCGAGTACGACTGTCGTTGATGTCATGCTGTACTGCGTGGCCGCTCTCACTGGAGATCGGTTTAGGTTGCTTGAATGTGCTCATGCGAAAGACTGGTGTATGGGACCCTCGCGTAAGCTTCGGCTTTGCCTGGTAAGGATCGCCGTCTTCGGGGTGGGAGTCGAGTCAGAGTCTTGGGATCATGCACTGTCGATGTTCGATGAGAAATTTCCGCCAATAACTTTGTTGTTCACCCATATCGTTACCCCGAATCCCAACTCTGATTATAAGCGCACCTTAAATTGTGGCTCAACGTGCCTGACTCGTGTTTAGGCTGGGTCCGAAAAGGTGCTTGTGCTTGCAGACGCCTAAGCCACCAGTGCGCTCTGCTGACGTAAGCCCATGTACCTCCCGAACCTGCAGGACCGTTTGCACTGCAACAGCCTCCAAATGAAGCAGGGCTAGAGTAACTATTAATGTATACTCTTCAATGTAGCTCTTTGTTGGATTATTCAGCTTATGCTTACCATCCTGTAGCGAGGGGGTAAGCAGCAAAAGTAACGACAGTGGAGAGCACAAGTATACGTATGGTCCATGCGTATATACGGTATGGATCTCAAGTCTGCTACATGCCCGAATGCCCTTTCGAGTCCTCTGCCTTAGTTGGAACAAGACATGAAGTCAATGAACCCGAAACAATTAGTAAACAGCCGTCAAGCGGCAGTCAGTACAGGTCTCTGACAGTGAAGTCTGGACGTTCAGCCTGAACTAGTCAGTCATCAGACCCTGCATCGTCGGTTCGTCCTAGCCAGGCGGTAGGCAAACAACATTCCCTAAACCAATTTTGAAGAAATGCATGCTCTCAGGTCGGCAAATATGCTGACAAAGCTCAAAGACATAAGGTTAGCTCCTGGATAAAAAACACCTAGAAGCTATGTCGAACCAACAGATCCTCAGTTTTTAGCTAAGGAACAGACATAAGCGAAGACTCGACAACAACCACAGATACGACATAGAGAAAGAACAGGCATGGTCGCGTATGACCTACTTCATAGAGACAATATAGAGTACAATATAGAGGCCTTCAAAAATGGGAGTTTCCGAAAATAGGGGACCCTGATATAGTACCCGAAATAGTAGGATCCTTATTATCGGGACCCCAAATAAGGTACCCCTAATTTTCGGAAACTCCCAAATAGATGGATAATTACCAATACATTCAAAGCGTTGCTCTGATCAAGGCCCCTATAGTACCCAAAAGCCTTCGCTGACAGCAGGGGACTTTGAGCAGGCTAGGACAAAGTGTACCTACTGCGTAGTGTTCCGGCCGCCTTGTTCGGGGATGCACGTGCTGATTTGTTATGGCTAGGTCTTGTGAGGGTTTTGGCCCTGTGAACGAGTGGGGCCGGACGTTGAAGTAGATCCAACCGTGTAGATGAGAGACTTCTTTGGTGGGAAGGCAGCCCGCTCTGGCCGCTCCCTCTAGAGAATCGCTATGCTGCGTTTGTTGATCTTGTCCTTGTGATGTGAAGGCAGGAGCTTCCCATGCCACATGTGTCACCCGACCTCGCATTGAGACCCTCGCCTGGCATGTCCAAGTTGTGAGAGCGTAAACCCTAAGTAACAGCAGAGGATGGGAGAGCTCAGTTCCCGGAGTCTCGGAAAGATCTCCGCCACGCGGAGCGAGGCCTCTTTGAGTCAATGCGGGTTTAGAGTTTAGGGTGTGTGTGTGCTTGCGTGTGTGTGTGTGTGTGTGTAGTTTTCTGTTTGGGCTTGCTTTTTTGATTTGGATATGTTGTTGGTTTCTTGGGTTGTGAGTTCGATTGTTTTGTCTGTTTTTGGGTGTGTGTTGGTTTTTCTTGCTGTTGCTCAAGATGTTTTGTTGGCTTCGGAGTGTTAGGGCCCGTAGGGGTTTGAGAGACCGGGATGCAACAGAACGAACCAAGAGAAGGGCTGAGTTTGGGGTTTGGAGGTTTTGGAGTTTGGTGGTTCAGGGGTTTAAGGTTGTGGAGTGTGGCAAGGGCATTCGGATTTTGGAATCGCGGATTTCGTGCTGGGCTGATACTGTAGGGCTCCAGGTTCAACAAGCTCTCCGCTTGGGTCTTTGGGCTCTATAGAAATAAACAAGAACGTTTATCCAGAGATTAGTCATGGATCCACTGTACCAGCCAGCGAAACTATGCGGACCAAGAAGAAGGCAGAGAATTCCTCCCTACCGGGTCTGATTGGCTGAGTTGCTTCTTTGCTAGCCCTCCCTCCGCTGTCTCTCCGGGTCAGAAGTCAGCATCTGAGGAGCCTTCAACAAAAAGCATGGTTTTAATGAGGGATATGAGAGTTTCCGAGAAAGGGGGACTCTGATATAGCAAGGATCCTTATGATTCGGACCCCAAAATAAGGTGCCCCTAATTTTCGGAACTCCGATATCTTGCAGGTTCTGAGAGATGTCTTCGACACCGCAGCAATCAGCCTGGTGGCCGACATTGTCGATGTGCCTCGGTGTCATGGTTTGGTTTAGGGTCTAGGGTTTGGGGTCTATAAGGGGGTTTAGGGTTGAGGGTCTGTTTGTTATCCTCGGAGAAATGGGCACTCCATTAAGATCCTGGATTTTTCGGGAGAGGTCGTCTGAATAAGGCAAGCAGATTCGTGCAGTGCCCGAAGGTATCGTGGGAGAACTCTGTTGTGTAGCATTTCTGGAGCGCGCACACACACAGGCAATCAATATACAATTATTTGTATATGTATACATTTATACATATCTATATATATATATATACATATACACACATTTATATTTTAAACAATATGACCTTTGCCTGCGACTTTAAAATCCCAAGAAACCTTTCTGAGCCTGTCGTTCTTGTCCCGTAGCGTCGGGTTTTTTACAGGTTGCAGGTAGCGAGCTGCGGGGAGGTTACTATAGGGGCCTAAATAATTAACAGTACTGTTTTCGGGGTTCCTTCTTATATTGAAAGTATAATGGGCCCCGAAACCCTACTCTAATTATTAAGGCCCGTAGATTAGCTCGAATCGGCTTTAGAATTTAGGGTGCTCAGCGAGTAGAGAAGCACCTGGGGCTCCCTCAAACCTTTCTTGTTACACGTATTTCATGATGACAGGCACCGACAAAGGCCAAAGACGACCTTGCATCAAGAAACCACGCGGCAAAATCTTTTGACCCGCATTAGAGCCCACATCCTAAACCTCGAAACTTGAACTTGAATCCCAAACCTTTCACTCCCAAACCCTAATATAGATATATATATATATCACAGACCACTGAAATCTTCAGTCTTGTGAATTGGAAGAGATAGCCAGGAGTCTCTTCTCCTCACAGAGGAGGCTGCGAGGGCCAAGGCACTGGACAGATTGGGGCACGCCGAAGGTTTTTTGGGTTTGGGGGGTTTTTGGTTTGTGGTGATACTCATGCTATTGCACAATTCCCGATGCAAAAAGAGGTTTGGATTTAGGGTTTGGGGTCTGGTTTTTTTTGGTCAGGGCTTACGGCTTGCCAGGTTTAGGCTTTGGATTAGATCTAGGCTAGGGTTCTGCGCGTAGCATCTACTACGTTCGTTCGTCCTTCCAGCATTCTATCTTCTCAATCCGATGGCTGTGACTCATCACATGCTTGGTTTCGCTGCTTGCCCTAGCCTGAATTGTACACCGCATAACGGAGGGGCGGCCTCTTTTTTGTTCTCCCTCTATGTATTTATAGAACACATATTCAGACAATATACGTGTAAATAAGTAGATACACACACATATGTACATAAATGTTTATATTAATGTATTTGTTTATTTATTTGTACACATATGTCGGACCTATTTGGTCTACAGAGTTCCGGAAGTGAATAAGCTGAATATATAAGTTGCTCGATAGCGCTTAAGCGACATAGGCACGAACTGTAGGATTTTCAGGGTAGGAGTAGGTCGTTATTGAACCATCATGTAAATAGACATTAGTCAGGCCCCAAGAAAACCATCGTTGACAAGCCACAGGCGCTGTGCAACCACGGTACCCTATCCGAAGCCAGTCTCGATGTTTAGGGAGCTTTGAGCTTTCGCACCCCAAGGCAAAATCGGAGGAAGCTGAGGCAGCGGCACTTACGGCGGCAATGGAGGCCCATCGAACAAGCTCAGACTGCTAAACTTCGTCATCGGCCGACTCATCTTAGTCTAGACTGAAGATGAATGAAGCACGCCGAGCCCTGGGCGCAGTACATAGCAGTTCGAGAGCACAGTCGAACACATGTAAAGTAGCAGCAACAGCAGTAGAAGTCAGTAGCGATATATTTCTTACCGTCTACTGAATTTCTATGCCCCCGAGCCTCTAACACTCGAAGTATGGTTTAAAGTTTAAACCTCATAGATGTGCGTCCTCACCCCCGCCCCCCCAACCCCACAAAAAAACAGAGAGAGAGAGACAGAGAGAGACGAGAGAGGGAGAGAGAGAGAGAGAGAGCGAGAGCGAGAGAGCGAGAGCGACAAGCAACACACAAAGACACACAAGATGCCAGGTTGCCCTGGAGGAAGAGGCAATGGCCAAGAGGCGAGCAGAGGCAGAGGAGCGTGAATGCCTTCGAACATGAATGGAAGTCTGTGGGGGTGTAAGGGTTTGAGGTTGGGGAAGTTTTATTTTGTAACTAGGGTTTGCTGTGATTCAGGGGGTGGCATTCAACACATGGAGCTTTGGGCTTAGTTACGGTTTGGATTTAGTTTCTGGCTTGGAGGATTAGAGCCATGCGGCTTCATCTCTTTGTTTTGGTGGTGGGGGGTTTGTTTCCAATGAATGTTGCGTTTAGGGCCTAGGGTTTGGCAATTAAGTTTCAAACCACGGTCCCAAGACCTCATGTTGCTTTATCCTAGAGTAGTACAACTCAGGAGAAAGTGTAGCACGCTTAAGAGGCGCACAGCCGCCGGAGTTCAGAGTAAGTGGTTTGTACTTTGGGTAGGTGTGGGTCAAGCGATTTAGCTTGCTTTCTTGTTACATTAAGTCTGGCAGGGTTTCAATCGAGCTTAAATGTTATCATGAGGTGGCTGAAAACGGATTTACTTCATGACAGGGCCGTCTAGGATGGCTTTGCGGACCTTTTAACTCTACACACTCGGGGTTTGGGACTTTAGGATGGAGGGTTGACTTCGCACCAAAGAACACCAAGTTGAGCAAAGGTTTGGGAACCCGAAACCGGAAAGGTTCATGCAAGTTTTATGGGATGTTTTTTTGAGCGTTTGTAGGGCTCCTGGGGAATATTGGTTTCTCTATTTCTGGTGTTGTTGTTGGGATGTTAGTAACAGAGAGCCTTACTTCATCTGCATCGCCCACTTCAGGAGAGAGCGCGTGCTGAGGTGCCCGGACCGGGATTCCGACAAGTTTCTGGATTACTACTACTTCACATAAAGGTCCATATACCGATGTAAGCAATGCTCCGGCCCTACAAAGAAAACACAGGAGCGCGTACAGGACATGATGTAATGTAATCATCGGATGTACACCCGAGGGAAGGCGTAGGGATTCGGGGCATTTTTGGATAGGGCCGGCGAAGGTTCGCGGATGATGCTTGGGCAAAAGAGGTATGTTCCGGTGAACGCAAGGGTCTTCTGCCCTCAGGTAGGGGTTCAGGTTCGAGGTTTGGTTTCTGGCTTTGCAACTGTAGTAGAGCTTCAGTACTGCCAAGATACCAACTTCAAGCGTTACTTGCGAGGCCACTGCGGCCGCACAAGCTGCTGAAGAGGTCCGCATTGCCCAGGCAGGGACCGGCCCTCTAGTCGAATCAGCTACAGCTACAGCTATGTGTCTTCAAGCCTGTAATTATTATCGGGGCCTTAACAATCAGAATAGGGTATTTGGGGCTCATTATACTATATCTATAATAAAGAACACCTATTCCTTCTGGCAGCGAAAAGAAGCGCGCGTTCGAGGGACGACGTGAAGGGCATCCATATCACGTACCACGCCGCCAAGCCCAAGAAGCTGCAAACGTGGAGATGCAAGCCATGAGCTGCCGAAATTGCAGTTTGCACTGCTTCGGATCCTTGAATGTTCCCTAGATCAGGCAGAAGGTCGCTCACATGGCAAGGGTGTAGTTGCTTTTCGGGATGTATCTTGAAGTTTCGAAAGCTCGCCCCCTATGCCCGCAGACGTTGGAGAGTTGCGTGCGCACGCTGCGCAGCAGCTCGCTTTCACAAGACATCGAAGAGAGGGGTTCGCGAGAGGGGGGCACGCACACCGCCATACCAAGCCAGAGCTTCGCGATCCCAGGCCCCACATTCATAAGTATGTCAAGTGTTCTGTTCTTGGTACAGGTTGCTTGTGCTGTACAACATCATCATCACCAACTGCAGGCACAACTGTAGCTACAGCAGCAGCAACAAGAAACATTGCAGGAACTATTAACATGATACTGGTAGCAAGCTCTCCTCCTTCCACCTCAAGTCCTTTTCTTGCTGGACAGACTCTTGCATCATCGAGAATGCCCTGCACCGTCACTATACAACTACTATAATACTACTATAATAATATTAGAAAGATACTATAAAGATACTATAACACTAATGCTGTAATGCTACTATAATGTTGCTAGAATAGGTTTTTCGCTTGCGAGTCGAGGCAGAGATGCAGATGGCATCACGACTCGCTCAGGAAGCGGCAGCGGCTGCTAAGGCATTCGGTGCAGACCCTTTTGGGGCTCAGGGCTTCGGCGGTTCGGGTGCATAGTGGGGTTGCGAAGTTGCGTTTCGGGTTTCTGTACCTGATCTGTACATTGAAGAAGTCAGTCATCGTTTCGGAGCATCGGCACTGAGAAAAGTGTTCGGAAGGGCAAGAAGGCGTAGGCCTCGATGAAAGTATGTGCCTTAGATCAGAAGCATAGGCCCGAAGACATGACGGTAAGCTCTGTATACTTCAAGGGTATTCCTGGGGTTTAGGGTTTAGGCGTTTAGGGTTTAGGGCCTTCGGGGCATTAGCCTCGGCAAGTGCATGATCATTGTCCTTTCACTGTAAATATATTTTGTTTCTGAGTTCATGCGGCCTCCTAGCACGGCACCTGGCAAGAACACAGTCGAGCTCTTTGAGTCCCATCGAATGAAGCAGTCGGTCTGGATGCTTGAATTCTTACGGACGTGGCTGCTTCCGATTTTCTCACACAGAAGCCCGCGCGAAGCACGAAACCCTTGAAAGGCCCAATTATGCCCTGAGCAACAGTCATACATCTTGCAGCGGCATAGGGCTGGAATTGATTCGAGATGTACTCGTTGTCTTTGAAGGAGCCTTTATAGTACCCTTATACTTGAGCCCTACTAAGGAGCCCTTAAAGGATCCCTTAAGGCGCAACTTGGGCTATTTGGAGCCCTCCGTGTATCGACCCGCTGACGAGGCGAAAGCTCGCTCGGTCGCGGAGTCCTACTCTTCACAGGCAACAGCACGGTTTAAGATCAGTGGATGTTCTGTTTATGCCTTGAGGGTTTCAGTGCTTAGGGGTTAAGGGTTTAGGAAGTCGAGTTTGGGCTAAGTCTGAAAGGCTTGGGGTCGGGGGGGCTTTGCTTGAGCCCCGAAACCAACGAAGCCCAAGCCGTCTGTACTCCGGCGAGCTCGGCCGGTCGGCGATTCAGGAGTCGACTCAGAGCCTGGGAAAACATGAACCCTGGCCCTGGGCCCCGAAATCTTCGAAGCCCTGTACTTGTAAATACAATCCCAAGCCCTGAAGTGAACAACCAGAGACAACCCTGACCCTACCCTGTCCTTAACAGGTCCCCTCACAGCCCCTCGCCACGAAACGCTCAGAACCCCAAGCCTCCATGTTGGCTCCAGTTTCTTGGCACATGGCAAACTGCCAGCGAGGGCGGCTGATGACGGTTGATGTAGAAGAGCTTAAGGTTTTCGGGCTTGGGGGTTGATCTGCAAAGACCACAGCACGTCGGTTGTTGAAGGGGTCACAGAGTGTGAGAAGCCAGCAGAGGGCTTGTGGAAGTGTGTCAATTCTTGTAGACAGGCTTTGTCAACAGGCATGCACTTACTGCTGCCTGGTATGGCGTTTCGTTGGTGGCAGGATGCGAAGATACTTTTCTCGAGGCATAGCAACCGACAGAGTAAACGTGGCAAACCAGTTTGCAGAAGCCGGCGACGTGCAGAAAGTGCGGGAGTTGCTGGAGCCACTCTTGACGGGCGGGTCGAAGCCTTTCTTGTTTAACATCGTGCTGAAATCTTATGCCAATGCCGCTGATCTGCTGGGAGCGGAGGCCTGGTACCGGCGGATGCTTTCCTCGAAAGTGAGCCCCAATGTGAAAACTTTCGGCAAGCTCTGCAAAAGCGCCGCCAAAGCTCGGCAGCCTCTGAGTGCCGAACGATGGTTCTTCCGGGCCGCAGAGCGTTCGCCGGTGTCGTCCGTACAGTTGGGGACGCTTCTGGACGCTTGCAAAGAGGATCCCCAACGTGGGGAGTGTTGGCTTCGCCGAAAAGAGCAACTGAATCTGGATCTAAGTCTCCCTGAGTCCACTTCGATATCGCCTGCAGCTTACGGGGCTTCCGTGGCAGCCTGGGCCAAGGCCGGCGACCTCCGGAGTGCGGAAATGGCATTTCATCGCGCAGTCCGTGAAGGTGGAGGTGCCGTCACCTCGCAGCTTTGGGCAACCTTGTTGGATGCATACTCCAAGAGCGGCGCAACCGCGAAGGCCGCAGAATGGTTCCAAGCTGGTCTTGACATGCAACTCAAGCCTTGCGCCGTCAGCTACACATCTCTCATGGATGCTTTTGCACGAACCAGAGACAGTCCCGCTGCTGAGAAGTGGATGCTGGCACTGATTCGGGACGGTATCCGATTGGAAAACCCGTCGTGCGTGGTCCTTCTGGGATCGTGGGCAAAGATGGCAGAAGTTGAGCGTGTGGAAGCTTGGATGGGGCGAATGCAAGCTGCAAAGGTGCATTTGGACATAATGGCACGCACGGCTCTCATATCGGCTTGCGCTGCAGCTGGAGACGCTGAAAAGGCGGAAGCGGTGCTTCAGGAGCTCTGCACCGCTGGACTCCGGCCGGATGTGGTTCCTCATACGGCCGTGGTCCAGGCTCACCTGAAGTCGCATCATCCGGAACGCCTCGCTCGCGCCTGCAACGCCATGGAGCGGATGATGAGCGATGGGAATGCACCAAATGCGCTGAGTTTCGGTCTCTTGATTGGAGGCTTTGCGTCCGAAGGCCAAACTGCTGAAGCAGAAGACTGGTATGCAAGAATGAGGTGGAATCTCAGATCTGCGGATCTTGTCGCACACAATGCCGTAATCAATGCTGCAGCCAGAGCCAGTGACTCAGGGCTCTGCTTTTGATAGGTCCAGAAAAAGGGCGATTGCAAGGTCAACCACGCAATTTGTACTCTAGAACTTCATATGCGGTTATCTCTTGTTCATCCCTGAAAGTTCACTAAGACTCAGGCGGGTGATGCAATTCGAGCTCAGCTCTGGTGGGAGCGGCTGGAAGCTTGTGAGCTCCTGGCAGATGCGACGAGCATGAACACGGTGCTGGACGCCGTCGTCCGCGCCGCTCCGGAGGAGGCTTTGATCTATTTTCAGAGCTTGAAGTGTCGGAGTCGGAGAGACATTGCTTGGCCAACAGAAGTGACCTTTGCCATCCTGATGCGCGCCTTCGCATTAAGAGGAGACCTGAAAAGCGTGGACCGCCTGTGGCAGCAGATGGTCAACGATGGCATCCGGCCGCAGCCCTGCAATCTCTGGGCAGTCCTTTCAGCATGCGCCAACTCACAACCGATGTTGCCAGACACGGCGGTGCAGCGATATCAGGACTGGGTGCAACAGGGCGGCAGCACGGACCGTCATGTTGTTTCTGCACTTCGTGCAGCTTTGGGGGACACGAAGCTCGAGAGGACCAAAATAGAATGGTCCTTCCTGGAGCAGCTATAGGGGCCCTGCTAGGGATTCTTACATTTATCATCTCACGACTTCTGTTCCATGTTTGCGTATATTTGTCGCTCTCTCCTGAAGCTCGCTTAGTACACGGTTCTGTGTGCAGTGGAGCCGAGGTGACAGTTCTGCGGGGACGAGTGGGCTTGGGCTTGGGGTTGCGGACTTTGGCTTTGCTACGTTCGGAGCGAAAGTTTGGAGGGGGTCTGTTGAGATATTATAGCGCCCTAAATAATACTGTAACCTATACTATTTTGGAGGTTCCTTATTCTAGTTATAGTATAATGGGCCCCAAAACCCTATTCTAATTGTTCAGGCCCCGATAGTACCTGGGATGTAGCAGCTGTTTGAGGCGCCCTTGGCTCTCCGGCCCGAAAGCGATCCCAAACCCTTGCAACCCCAGACAACAGACATGATGGGATGTGGAATCCTTAACCTATGTGCCCCTTTTTTGCAGGTCAGTGTTCCAAGCCGTCTCGTCGATGCTCCTCCGTGGCATGTTTATGCGACGTCTCCTGTCATATGAAAGTGCCTGAAAAGGCTCCGGGTTCATATAGGCGCCTGAACAATTCGAATAGGGTTTTGGGGCCATTATACTATATGTACAATAATAAGGAACCCCCCCAAAAAATAGTATAGGTAGTTATTAAGACCCCTAGACTACTTCCTGAGAGGCGGTGGAGGTCTTTGATCTGAGGCTTTCTTTCGGGACCCGGTGGGATCAAGGCAAGGAGTCGGCCCGGAGCCCGACCCGCTAAACTCATAGGGACCCTCAGGGGGGTAGGGGGGAGGGGGGTAGGGGACTATACTTCCTTAAGTAGGCCTTATTAGGTCCTTATTATGGGCATTAAGGCCCCCTACCCCCCTAAGGGTCCCTATGATAAACTGCCAGAGTTCGAAAGCGTGATCTGCATGCAGACTTGGCCTCTACAGAAATCCCATGGCATAGCTTAGTTTCATGCTCAGGATTTGTTTTTGGTTCAGGGTCATCACAGAGGTTTTTTGGGATATCTAAATGTCTTCGTAGGGTTCGGCAGAGTATCTTGTCAGTACCAGCTGGGAAGCTGCGCGATTTGACCATCCATTAGCCAGCAATGCAAGTTTACATGTCGAAATTATGACGATCTCCACCAGTTGATTCCCCTGAGCCAAACATCTGGAGTCCAGAGTACCAGGGACTTGGGTGTAGTGAAGATAGCCATCTGATACTTTTTCTTCAAAGCAGCTCGGAAGTTGCCGTTGCACTTCTCGCACTTTGTAGAAGCCACGTTACCTCTGGTTTGCAAATACTATGCCCCTTCCCGTACAAACTGTTATTCCTAGACCCCCAAAAGTAGGTAAAATACTGGCCCAAAACCTAGAAAAGGCTATTATTCTACATACTTCTGGGGTCCAGGTTTTCATCATTCGGAGGCCCCTGGAGACCCTGAAGCTAAGCTCGACAGCTGGCTTGGTCCTATGGATCCTTAAGGCTCCCTCGTATTTATACTGCAATAGAATACCCCAAAACCCTACTGCAATTGCTGCCTGCCCTTTACACATATGCCTGTCCGAAGCCCCAAAAGCCGGTCCCTCAAAAAAACAATGCTCGCTTACAAAAGCGGAACAGGCCCCAAACAATCTGCAAATTTCTCTTTTGCAGTTGCCTTGGTGCCAACTGTCGGAAGCCCTATAACTCCATAAACCCCTGGTATAGCCACATATATATATATATATATATATATATATATCTGTGTGTGTGAAATATACCTATACTTACATACATTGTTATATATATATATACATACATACACAAAAATGGTAGCGGGCGCATAGGGCGCCACGTGACATCGTGCGTTTTTGCTGCTTCTACAGGACATTCCCAAGGTTTCTGCTGCTGTCCATGACTAGGGGGGTGGGGGGAGGCGGGGGATGGGGGGGGATTAATAGCGTCCGGCCGTCGCGTATCCTCTCGAGTGCGCACCGGGATGTCGCTCTCCTGGCTTGCACTGACGCTCTCAGCCGTCATCATCCTTCGGCTGTGGTCAGATTCGTTGCCGGCAGAGCTCGCGTGGTTGACAATGATCACAATGATGACGGTCGTCATGATGATGATGATGATGAAGATGCTTAGAATGAAAAATGTTGATGACGGTAACAATGATGACGATGATGATGAAACAAATGCTGATAAAACGAAAACTTATTGACGGTGATAATGACTTTGATAGAGACAATGATGATGGTCGTCATGTTGAGCATGATTAAGATTACAATGATGCTGATGTTGATGATACTGATGCTGCGAATGATATTGCTAATCGTAAAAGTGCCATAGTTTCCGTGATGTGCTACAAACCTGTTTTTTGCAAAAATCGTGCTAACACCGCAGTTGCGCGCAGTTTCTAACTACGACTGCAACATGGCGCCTGATGCGCCCGTACCCAGATAAAGGAGTAAATAAATATATAAATATAAATATAAATAAATATATATATATATATATTTAATATATACATACAGACACATAGAGCTTACATATACATACATAAATGCATACATCAAACACCCATCTGAAACTCGATCGAACCAGGGGTCTGCATTATACCCGACACCGCGCAAGTTGCCGTTGCCAGGCGGGTTCACCTGTGCGAGGCCGAGATGGACCCTGGTGCCGTTTGCTTGCGGCTTTTGCGTTTTGTGTGTGTTTTGTGTAGTATGTTTAGGTTTGACTTTCAGAAACTTGGGACTCGGGGCTTTTGGAAGGGTTCCTGAAACCTACACCCTAAACTCCATAGATCCCTTAAAGGAGCCCTTTTGGGGAACCCTTAAAGGCACCCGGACTCGAAGCTCTGAGCCCGAAACGCAGAAATCGAGAAGTGGACCAAGTGCCCAAACCCTGAAGTATGACTACCTAGACCCCCAAAAGTAGGTAAAATAATGGCCCAAAACCTAGAAAAGGCTATTATTCTACATACTTTTGGGGTCCAGGTAAGCCGCGAAACGGTGAACCCTAAACCCCGAGCCCTCAACCTCAGAGCCCTGAGCGTATTCTTGGCAACAGAACGACCAGACTTCCAAGGCTTTCGATCACGAGGAATTCTAAGTTTGTGTCTAGAGGGTCTCTGCGGGTATTCGGTGCTCTGACCCCTGTGTTTTCAAGACGCCTTCAAATTGTGGGCAAACCATAACATGGGTGGCCTGAGTAGCTGCAAAACCAACCTTTCAGTCCCTATGTGGCTATACTGGAAACTTCCTCCTTCTGACACAGCTATACTACCCTCGGGCTCCAGTTACCTAAATAGTAGGTTACTAACCATATATAATGTACCCCAACGACCTACTATATGGTTAGTAACCTACTATTTAGGTAACTGGAGCCCTCGAACTATGCAAGAACTTGCCGAGGCCTCCCGTCGTTCCACGGTTGCCCACGAGGCGGGGGTGGAAGCATCCTTTTCAACTTGTAAGATGCAATGTAAACCCCTGGTTCATGAACTCATGTACATAGCACACGAATACATGCATATATATATATATAGATATGTATATACATATGTATGTATATATACATACATGTATGTATCTGGTTTGTTTCATCCGTTAAGGAAGGGTTTTGGAACCTTAAAGTTCCCGAGACCTAAGATGGGCCCGGTGACAAGCATCGCACACCCTACGATTGGGAGCCCTTAAAGCTTGAGAGAAAGCTGATGTCGCATACCAAGAGAGCCCTTTAGGAGAAAAGTCTCTTACTAAGGTTCCTTAGTTTTGAGGTTTGTACGGTTGCGGGATCGCCTTCAAACGGTATGAACACGGCCAGGGTGCTCCGATTCTGCCATGCTTCTTCGGATACGCCACGCGGAAATTCACAACCTTGGCAGGGCTGCTGTTACACAAAGAAGCAAAATGCATTTCACTCCATGGAAAGCCTTGAGTTCTGCGATTTCGGCCCTCATGCTGATGGCCTGCGCAGGTGGCGACTGACCTGCTCCAGCGTTTGCTGCAACAAGTCTTCGGCTCGGCAAAGAAGGGTGTCCGAAGAATTAGCAGCAGCAATTCTGCAGCTCCCCTCCTCAAAAATGTTTGTAGCATGATACAATTATGTTGTAAATGTTGAGGGTCCGCTAAAAGTGTGGCCCGGTCTTGCATTGGCCTTAAACCCCAAAGCCTGAATCAATATTTTTCCAAAGGAGGTATACTAGTACAGCTGGGTCTCGTACTAGGGGGGAGGGGGCGGGAGGGG
>BGNK01003974.1:22900-39521 GCA_003297005.1 Symbiodinium sp. clade A Y106
TGGGTGGGCCAGCACCTCAAAACTTGATGGAATCCCTAACCCCAAGTGATTTGCACAGCTCGGTGAAACCCTATACAGTTCCTCTTGATCTATGGCCTAGCATCCAGAAATGCCGCAGTCATCCAGAAAGCCCTTAAACAATCCTTATCAACTACTGGTTTCTTTTCTATATTATAAAATGTATGTATACATATATATATATATGTATAACCCCTTCTAGCAAAGGTAATGGATCTAGAGTTTGCGTGAGGAATGGCTTGCTGCACTGCTTTCAAGTTGAACCGGGTGCATGCCAAGTCCATTCAGGTTTTCGGAACTCCAGTCTCTCGTGCGAGAGCACGAAGGAACAATTCCTCGAAGAGTTTAGGGTTTCTTTCGTTCAGGGTCAGTGGGTCCGGTCCTGTGGCTCTTGGTTCACGGTCGAGGAAGATCCTGAACCCTTCGCCCGACCTCAGATTTTTAACGTGTCCTAAATCCTAGATCCTGGGAGTGCTAGGGCCAAGCCTAAGAGATCTATACTGTACCCCCCCAAACGCAAAGAGAGTCCAGCCACCCAGGGCACCGGCCCGCCAGCCGGCACAGAACAAGCTGATATGATCGACGTGCCGGAAGCCCACACCAGAGTTGGAGTTTAGGTCGAGGGTTTCAGCACAGTCGGTGCCCCGGTTTCGGGATGTTCCGGGGGCCTGTGCATTGCCCATGTGTAGAAGAAACTTGGGATTCATGCTCAGGATTTCCTGGTTTAGGGTTTAAGGTTGGTTTAGGGTTTAAAGGATTCCTGGCAGGTTCCCAGACCCCTGGAAGGATCTGGAAGTACTCTTTCTAGAGCCAGTTTTTGATAGGGTGGTCGCACAAACCTGCAGTGCGATTTGGGGTTCATGGGGCCTGTTGCAGATTTAGAACCCTTATGGCCTTGGCAAGGTCGGCCGTGGCGGACGTAGAGCCGCCGGAGACTTTGCAGCTGTGTCCTGGCTGTGAAATCCCGTGGGGCCAGTACGTGCTGCAAGTGGGGAGTAATGTAGGAACCTGATGAAGAAACCCTGGGCCTATAACCCCCGGGGTTCATACAAGGAACCCTAATAAAGGCCCAAGGTTTCTTAATCAGGATCCTATATTATTGGGGGTTGGGGACTGAGTTTTCGGGCTTTGGGTCCCCGGTTTCGGATTTCGGGTCTGGGCTTTTGGCTAAGGCTTTTGGGCAGGGAAATGCAAGGCCAACCACCTCTCAGTTCCGCGCAGAAAGATCACTAAGCATGAGACCTCCACTGCGGCTTCGAAGGACAGGGCTTCAGGGCTTCAATATAGGGGGCAGACTGATCACCCTTAGCGGACTGTTGGGCCGTGAAGAGAAGAACCAACAAGGTCCAGTTGCTAAAACGATTCCTTAGGCTTCCATGCCACGGCGATATTCTATATTAGTATATCATATAACCGTAGATAGTAGTACCTAATAGTACATAATACCCCCGAAGCATTTAAGCTCCTCATATGGCGCATGTCTACAGCAACGAACCTGCGCCCCGGGCCCGCCTAAAGAAAGGCAGTTCGTCCAAGGCTCTACATTTTAGTTCACTTAAAATACATTTTCAACCTATATAGTCGTTCTCTCTCTCTCTCTCTCTCGCTCTCTCTCTCTCCCTCCATGTATGTATATATATATATATATATACGTATGTTTATACATCTATGTACACATATGTATATACATAGAGAGAGAGAGAGAAGGAAAACTTCGTATTCAAGTTTTTTGGAAAACGGTCTGAGTCATTAGGAAGAACATCCCTTCTAATGTCTTCTCTTGCTGGTCTTAACAATTGCGACCATGCTCATAAACACTTAGACCTTGTTGGAGTTGGTAAGGCCCCTGCGTTCGAGTGCCAGTCGTTAGAGCTTTCCATGGAGCAGACTCTCCAGAGTCTTACCTTTGCTTAGTAGGGAATGAGGAATGGTAGTAATAGTAGTTATAATTGTACCCCATTCCTCCATTCCCTACTAACCAAAGGTAAGGAGTTCTCGGAAGCATTCTAAACGCAATGCCCTGATGTTATTGACGTCGGGACTGTACTGTCCCTGTCTGGATCGGCCTTCATGCAGTTGAACTCTTTAGGGTAAAGCACCAGCCGTTCAGAACACAAGCCTGACAATAGGGGCTTTGGGGTATATTGTACAATACTTATGAGATGAAACCACCAAAAAATAGTATAATGGTAATTATTAAGTATGTTAATATAATTCCCCCAAATAGTATAATGGTAATTTCTAAGGCCCCCATATATTTAATGTGAGTCTTCGTGGCGTCGAAGTTGTGGATGCGACTGTAAGGCGCTTCAAGCACTTGGACTTTGACGAGGTCGACCACAGTCACTTCATGCAACTTGGCCGGGGTTTAGGGTTGAGGTACTTCCTCACTGACAGGTGCATTCGGAGTCAGAACGGTTAGATTCCATTATCCATGACCATGAAGCACCCCCGGAAGTACCTTGATGTCTTCTTAGGTTTGGGGTCCCTCTTAAAACTGAATGATAGGAGTTGGCTGGCGAAACCATAGTAGCTCGGCACCCAGAAAAGATCCGTGGATGTCCGGCACTTGTGGATTACTACAGTTGTAAGAGTTCTTGGTTGTAAGTTGCTTCCCTGTATTGTGTTGCTGGGTGTGGTTTGGAACTTGGACGGCGAGAAGGGGTCCATGTGACTGGGTCCATCCTGGGTGCTACCCGAACCACGTGGGGAGGCAGCCTCTCCTCCCCAGGCGCCCAGACCCAAACCCGGAACTTGCCGCAACCGAGGCAGTCGCTGTTGCCCGGTCGCAGGATGTGGGGTTTGGAATTTCGGGGTCTTGCTTGAATGTTGGGGATTCCGGCGGCGAAGACGACGCAGTCGCGAAAAAGGCTCCATGTACCAAGGTCAAAGGAGGAATGCCCCAAAAGGGACAGGCCAGCAAAACCCCGAATCCCCGAAGACCCTCCAGCCTAACTCTGAAAACCACACAGGAATCAGATTAAGACTAAGAGCTTTCTTGAGCTGAT
The DNA here is from genome assembly GCA_003297005.1 of Symbiodinium sp. clade A Y106. Lineage (NCBI taxonomy): Eukaryota > Dinophyceae > Suessiales > Symbiodiniaceae > Symbiodinium > Symbiodinium sp. clade A. The sequence goes on from BGNK01003974.1 coordinate 25,927, forward strand.
GTGGGTTCGTGGTAAGCGCATGTGTATACATACATATATATATATATACACATATGTATAGCGTGACTGAACTTTCTAAAGGGTTGTGGAGTACATTGTGTCAACCGCGCCGCAAACCCTAGATCCAAAAGCAAGGCTGACTGAGTTGCAAGATTTGGGCCTTCCAGCGATACATGCCAGCAAGCTACACATCCGTGTGCCGCTCGGCCGCACTTGGACTCGGCTGCCGGGTTCAAACCTGGAGCCTGGAGCTTCATGCGTTCTTCTTGGTCAGTCGGGCTTCGGCAGAAGATACGCTTCCTTTGTGTCCGGGTTCGGGGTTCTCGACCCAACGCCGTACCAGTCTTGGCGCATCCCTTCCCACCCTTAAAACCCAGTCCTTGGCCGAGCCGCGTCACTCTACAATGGGGGAGGGGTTTGCCGTTCTGGGAGCAGCTTTACCATGGACTCGAAACGAATTCCCGGGCAAGCGTTTTCAATAAGAAATCCAACCAGAAGCCGCCAGTATTCCAAATCGTTCATCCAGTATGCATTTCTAGTGTCCGGCAGCTGCATTGAAGGCTGTTTGGGGGGAGTGGGGGCCAGGGGTTCGGCAACCCTGTCACCTGCATGCAGCTCAATCCGAGGCCATGCATTGGGCTTCGACCCAGCTCAGCTCACAAGCACTCAGAAGCCAAAATTGCCCTAAACACCTGCAGCCCTACACCCTTGCTCAACGTGTTTTCTCCTTGATTTGACCTGACAGATTACTGATGCGGACAGAGCATCGCGAGTATCATAGAACTGCAATCGATGTCCGACTCAGAGACCTGCCGTGCTTGCTTTGGCTTGCGATCCGGGAGCCGGAAACACTCCAAGCCCCATCGGACCAAGCTGCCCCAACACGAAAGGTCGCAAAAAGAGTATGTTCTTCTTAAAGGGCTCCTTTGGAACTTTAATTATGGCAGGGGCCTTATTCATTTCTATTATAGTATAATATCCCAAACCTTATTCCAAATATTAAGACCCCTACATTATACGCCGAGGTCCAAGGGAAGCATCGTAGCGGACATTTCAGGGCCGCTACACAGTATGCGAGCATTGAAGTCGCTGCCCCTGATCCTTGGCGAATCTGGCAATTCGTCTTTGTATGTTTTCTTTCTACCCTGTTAAACTGAAAACAACTGATGTAACCTAAGCTTTTTCAACGTAGCTAACTAGCTAATGGCTTTCCGTCTGTCGGTCTATCTATCTATGTACCCATCTACTTGTCGATGGATCTGGTCTACATATCTATCCATACATCTATCCGTCGTCCGTTCATCCATCTATCGGTCTATCTATGGGTCTATCGATCTGTGTATATATCTACGTATCTCGTTTTGCGACGGGCAGATCTATGTTTCCATCCATGCCTCTTATCCGTCCACCCATCCATCCATCTATCGGTTTGGCTTCCGTCCTGTTTGTTTAACCTGCCTGCCTGCCTGCCTGTCTGTCTGTCTGTCTGTCTGTATGCATGCATGCATGTATGTATGCCTGCACGCTTGGATGGGATGGGATGGGATGGGAAGGGATGATGAAAGGAAGGAAGGAAGGATGCATGGATGCATGGATGGATGGATGGAAATTATGTATGCGTGTATGTATGTATGTATGTATGAAATTATGTATGTATGTATGTATGTACCCATGCATGCATGCATGTAGGTATCTATGCATGCATGTAGGTAGGTAGGGTATGCCATGCTGTTCTATGTTAGGATATGCTATGTTTTATGCATGTATGCACGTTTGTATGTGTGTACGAATTTTGTATGTGTGTGCGAATGCATGTAAGTATGCCTATATTCATGTGTTCATGTATGCATGTATGCATGTGTATGTATTTATGTATGTATGTACGTATGTATGTATGCATGTATGTATGCATATCGTGCATGGATAGATAGACGGATGGATGGAATGTAGGTGTGTGTGTGTGTGTTGGTTGCACCCTTCTAGCTCCAACATTGCTGTCTGAAGCCTTTTACCTTAAGTTCAAAAAGCCCGGTTCAATAAAACAGGTTGTACATTGACAGTACCCTAGCTCGGTGAGTAGTAGCGAGTAGCGAGTAGATCCTGGCTCGGCTGGTAGCTCGTAGTGAGTGCCAGCCGCAATTACTTCGTAGGATGTCCGAAGTTAGTACAAGACCCAAGTCCATGTGAAGCCGGGGGAGGGCGGTCGGGTGAAAGCAGGATCACGACCGCGCGCGCGCCAGAACAAGGAGCACATGGCCAAAGATTTGCAACGGCGCTTCTGCGGGGACCAGGATTGTCTGGACGAGGTGCGCTCATTCGGTGGCCGGGTCTCGTGAATCGGTACATGTCCTTCGTGTCGCCGGCCCATCGGGCGGACCTGTTCCGGTACATCATGTTGTACAACCAGGGCGGCAGGTATTTGGACATAAGGGTCCGTCTGCTGCAACCTTTGGTTGCGACCCTTGACCGCATACCGGGCGCAGCCCTGGGCGCAGCACCTCATCATGACGATCGGGGCCAACTGCAAGCACGTTTTTCACGGGCGTGCAGCAGCAGTCGGCACAAAACCACAACAGAGGGAGGATCGCTCTATGCAGTACTAGGCTCCGACCCGGACATGTGCCCGCGCCCAGGTGCTCTTCTTGGTCCTCTTCGTGCGACAGAGCATCCATGTTTGATAACGTCCACCCAGACCCCATCCGTTCTGCCAGAGCATCCATGTCCCAAGCATGATAGCGGCCACCCAGACCCCATCCGTTCTGCCGGAGCATCCATGTCCCAACCATGACAACGTCCACCCAGACCCCATCCGTTCTGCCAGAGCGCCCATGTCCCGTCCGTTCTGTCAAAGCATCCATGTCCCAACCATGACAACGTCCACCCAGACCCCATCCGTTCTGTCAGGCAACCATGATAACGTCCACCCAGACCCCATCCCTCCATGTCCCAACCATGATAACGTCCATCCAGACCCCATCCGTTCTGCCAGCGCATCCTTGTCCCAACCATGATAGCGGCCACCCAGACCCCATCCGTTCTGCCAGAGCATCCATGTCCCGACCATGATAACGTCCACCAGACCCCATGAAAAAAACACAGAATTTTTGGCAGGCCGTGCTAAGCTTCCTCGAACGACTGTGGCGGGGGTGCGGACAGCAGAGAAACTTGCCCTGCGCGAGGGTTTGGGGTCCCGACTCTGGAACCAGCAGGGAATCTTCACGTGTCAACATACTTGCTAGCATCATCGCAGTTGCGAAGTTCCGACGTGAAAAGTCGAGCATCTCATCTACACCCCAAAACACTGGTGTTTGCCGACTCAAATGCTTGCAGCTGCCAAATGCACGTGGGCAAACACCCAAGTCAACACCAAGACGTCCTGAGTTGCTGCCTCAGTTGGAAGGCCACGCTTGTCATTCAAACACAAGAAGTCCCAAATTTCAAGGCTGCTCTTGGTCACATGCATCCGTTGACCAAGCGCGGCAAGCAGCCATCGGTGCAGCCGAGGCAAAGAGTGCGCCATGGCGAAGTGGGATCACCCAAGTCGCTTGCGTTCCCCCGCTCTGCTGCCCAGGTCGTTCAAAGCCGCAAGGAGGAAAAGGGTCTGGACAGCAAAGCAATCTGGAAGCGATTTCTTTTCGACCACCGTGCACGAACTAGATGGGTCACCATTCGATCACAGCCGGCACAAGCAAGCCAGCTTTATTGCTGTTTGTCTTTGCGCCGCGTTCCCGAATTCATGTCACATCCGAATCTACGGCCAAGGACCGTGGGCTTTACGGCTTGTAGGCTCCAAGATTCGGGAGTTGCACCAAAACCCGCGTACAAACGCCAAATAGACGAATGCATATTCTCAGGACCCGCAGTAAAGCTAAACCGTGACAACGACTGCATTCACAACATGTTGGAATTAGGGCCTTAGGGTGACAGGGCGCAGCTCGGGAGTGGTAACTTTAGGGGTGGTATAGAATAGAAAGTTGGTCCTAGAATTCAACCAGCATGAAAGCAAAAAAATTTAAGGTAAAAAACTTAACATTTCATTCCAGGAGCTTTAATCATGTTTCTCGTTTATGGAACTGCACTGCAACGTCTTGAAATGCGTGGAAGCGGGCTAGGACCGCTAGGACCGCGGAGTTCCAAGTTGTGGCGATGGGACTTTGATGACTTGGTAGCGTTTAGGTTTCAGGTGTCTGTGTGTTTGCGTGTCTGCGTGTCTGCGTGTTTGCGTGTCTGTGTGTCTCGTGTTTGCGTGCGTGCGTGCGTGGGTGGGTGGGTGNTGTGCGTGTGCGTGAGCGTGTGCGTGTGCGTGTGCGTGTGCGTGTGCGTGTGTGTGTGTGTGCGTGTGTGTGTGTGTGTCTGTGTGTGTGTGTGCGGGTGTGTGTGTGTGTGTGTGTTTGGGCTTGTGTGTGCTTGTGTGCGACTTAGTGGTTGTGCTAAGACTGAAAATGAATCACTCAGATTCAGGAGCTTGAATAACTACGCATATTGCCCCTTATCCCATATTATTCTTATAGGGTTCCGCAATTATACGTTAAGGCATTCACAACGCAATCCCTAAAACCCTTAAGCCTAAATCCCAAACCCTTATATACTGTAAGGAGCACTTTGAAAGTATTGGGCTGTCCCGCGGAGCTGGAATCTGGGCTTTCAAGAGCTCGGGGGTTGAGGACTTTAGCGTTTAGATAAGGTGCAGGTTCTACAAGTACCTGAAGTAGTCCGGGGGTTTAAGCGATTTAGGGCTTCAGAGTTTTGGGGTTTAAAAATGCTGTTGGGGGTTTGGCCTTTAGGCTGGCCTTTAGAAAGGTCCACCGGCGTCTTTGCGGTGTAGGTTCTTTGCGGCCTGTAGTGTTTCATATCTGCATGATGTCAACGTCCGGTGCCTTTGGCTTAAGGCTTGCGGTGCAGGGCATAATGCTTCGAGCTTGTAACGGCGTAGGCCCCTTTGTGTATCCTTCGTTCGGGCTGGTTCCCGAGATTTGCATAAGCTGGAAAGGTTTTGAAAAGCACTTAAGAATTTTGGGGGTCTCCGATGTCAGAGCTCAGGCTCAGGGGGGGCTGTGCGGAAGGCTTTGCCATTCAGCATTTACGCTTGAAGAATCCTGAAGACTTATAAGGTTGATGGGCCATCCTGGACCCGGATGAAGTGGTTGGGTAAAGCTCTGCAGCGTTCTTAGCAATGGGCTTGCCGTAGGTCATTGGTCAAGGCCTGGCATCAGCATTTGGAACCACTCAGGCCGAAGGCTAGGATCCAAAAGAACTTCTGCTTCGTCCGAGTAGTAATCCGAGAGCAAGGACCTCCATATTTTAGGAGCCTCTCATGGCTTGAGCTCTAGACTTTAGACCTTGCACATACCGCAAAAGCACGCCTAAACCCAAGAACTTCGTTCCGGAGTGTGGTCCTAGTCAGCCAGGCGGATGAGAAGACCTTGGTAAGGCCGCCTTATCCGCAAACCCAAGATGCCGAAACCAGTCAAGAAATCTGTTGTAAAACAAATGAAACCTTACAAACCCTTTGCGCACACAGTGAGCGACAGCAGCGTAGAATTCATTAATCTGAGCAAGGACAAGCTCATGCTCTTCGAGAAGCCCATGCTTCGCCCTCTCTCGGGCATGTCGCAGATGTCCTGCGATTCCAGTGTGACCGGTGTGGCTCAAGCGAATCAACTGCTGTCCGAATGGATGCTTTGCAGAAGTAGGGTTTACATTGGTGTTTGGTGATTGCCTGTAAGCGTTCGGTGTTAAGAAAGAAGAACCCTGCCTTTTGAGGGTTTCGGAGTGTAGCGTTTGGGAGTTTGCGAAGCCATGAACCCTAATATAGACCCCAGATGGTAGGCAGATGCCTGACTCGGGCGTTCGAAGCAACATGTCATTCGCAAAAAAGGATCCTCAACCCATAAACCGCTCAAACCCAGAAGGCTTATGAGGCCCCCCCAAGGGCCCTGTAATAGAGCCCTTATGATGGTCTCTAATAGTGGGTATTTCGGGTATATCAGAGGGTAGTTGGGGTTGAGGGGTTTAGGTGGGTGTTGCAATTCAGTTCAGCTGAGGATGGCCCTGCCGCCGTCATCTCCCTCGCAGTCGCTCATCACGGATCGATCCGGAGCCGCAGAAAACCTCTATGACCCTCAGCTACCGAGGCATTTCAATTTTGGGGTTTTCGGACAATTACCCACAAGGGATGGGGGGGCACGTTTCTGCGCTTTGTTGCGCCGACATGCGCTTCAAGCTCTTGAGGTTGATGGTTTGAGGTTTGCGAGATTTGCAGTGTTCATGTTGTGGGTTGGGGTTGTATAGAGCTTGTAGTGGTCAAGAGTTTAGGCTTGGGCTTAGCTCTGCCCCTGCATAGGCGTACATCGCCAAAGTCTGAGAATCCATGCCAAACATCTAGCTACGTAAACCCAAGAATTTTCCTTAAACCATACCGAGCTCGAAAGCTCTAAACCTTAAAGCACTACGGCCAGATGTGTGTGTGTGTACATATACTCTGAATACTAGTTTGTGTATGCATATCTATATACCTATCTGAAACATATTCATATTTGTTTATATGTATAAATCCACAGACTTATGTAGCTTCGAACCCTGAACGCTCATGCCCAGTACTTAGCAACCACAATCTCCCAGCCCCGAAGAACTCGACATAGCCCTGAAAACCTGCGCCCCGGAACGCCAACTCCGATCCGAGGCATCGCAGATGTTCAACGCCATGGTCGAGAAGCCTTCGGAAGCCTCCGGGAAGCCACAGGCTCCGGAGCAAACGCAAGCGACGGAGCCGGCAGAAGCCCCAGAGACGTTCGTTTTTGGTTGAAAGGGCGTGGGGGGGGGGGGAAGAGCGGGTGCTTGCTCAGGTGCTGGGGTTTATTAGATGTTGGGCGCTTCGGGCAGAGGGTGCTTGATATGTTGAATAATCCCTTCATCCGTTTCAGAAAACTCCCCTAAATATACAGAAGTATTTCGGACCTTTATTTTCTAATATTAGGCGGATTTCGGGTGGTTTTAGGCTTGATTTTCCGAAATTCGAGTCTAGAATGTTGAATCAAGGATGCGCGTCTAACGAAAATCATGGGATCGCGAACGGGAGGAACTCCCAGGCTAGGGCGCGGCAGGGCCAGTAATTGCTGTCTCGAATCCGGAACTCCCAGGCTAGGCAGCGGGGTGCGGGATCGCATGCCAATACGCACCCAATCTCGCACCCCGCTGCCTAGCCTGGGATTTCCGGATTCGAGACAGCAATTACTGGCCCTGCCGTGCCCTAGCCTGGGAGTTCAAATTTCTAGGCGGCAAAACCCTGAAATTACCACATCCGGACTCCCTCGCACACCGCGTGCCTGCTCCAAATGTCCGCGTTCCAATTCCAGAAACGTGCCCGAGCCTGGTAGTTCCAATCGCATCATGCCAGCCTACCTGACCCCTAATTCAACATGCCTGTAAATCTGTTCATTTTTGAACTTTTTGCTCGGAACTTGATTTTTTCGGCCGGGGAATTCTATATATGTAGGGGGATTTATTAAACGGATGAAGGGATCAGTTGTTTTGATGTGTTGAGTAGGCTCGCCTTTTGAATTGTGTGGTGGGCGCTCGGGGATAACGATGAGGGAAAGTCGCTTGACCACTTGTTGCTGTTGGATGTCGGATTCGAGAAGGACTTGGGGCTCGTTTTGGCTTGCAACAGCAGGTTCAAGTTAGGATTGAGCACATTCTGTACTCAGAAGCCCAGGGTGGTGTTTCTGTTGTCTCGTTCGGTACTTGCCTTGAACTGTGGCTTCTTCTGGCGGTTTCGGCTTTCGGGTTACATACCTGTAGGCTGTATGATGATTTACAGCGTATAGAAGTAATCGAGGAGGTTTCATTTCGGACCCACGACACCAAGTGGAGTGTTTGTTTACGGTGCTTGAAGGCGAGCTACCCGTTTGCTAGCCAGCTCTGAACCCTAAACTCAAAGTCTAAACCTTCGCGATGCACCGGATCGCTCTATGACAAGGCTCTAAATCGTAAACAATCATCCCAAGTCTGAAGCTCGTGCCCAAGTCTGAGCTTGGAAACTTGTGCCCTGCAATTCCGGGGTTTACTCGTGGGCTTTCAGGTGTTGCCAACTTCCGGGCTGCCCCGAAAGCTCGCAAAAGCCCGCAAGTCAGAAAGCTTCACTGGCCCCTTGCATAGGGATGACACGTACAAACCAAGAGTTTGTAGCAACGGATTTCGACGCTGAGGAGTGAACGCGATGTGGCGGTACATAATCTTGCGTTTCAGGTGACAGTGCCGTTGCCTACATCGCCAAGCAAGGCGGAGCGGCAAAGCGGAGTTCAGAGATTCGGACTCAGAGAGTATGCCTCGAAAGTCTGAAGCCTAAAGCCTGGATCATATGGAGTTTCCGAAAATAGGGGACCCTAATATGGTACCCTAAATATAGTAGGATCCTTATTATAAGGACCCCCAAGAGAAGGTACCCCTAATTTTCGGAGACTCCCATATGAACCACCCATAGGGATCTTGCGAGTTTGCCAGTGGTCTGGCCTTGACAAATTAGATGTCTTTGGTGGATTGCTTTCGTGTCTATAGTCTAGCGTTTCGTGCTCTACGCGCTGCAGGGCAAGGTGGCCTCGAATCGGGGACCGCATGATAAGCTTGTATCCCCAGGCCTTCCAGCGCAACGTCACGTCCTTATGTGATAAAAGCTGCTCCAGCCAGGAGGTGAAAGAAGCGGCGGTCCAGGTTGAAGAGCCGACCTCTCCACAACCGAGCCAGGCGGAAATCATACGTCTCGAGAGGCTGCTGTTTTGCTTGAGCACCAAACCCGAAACCCTGAACTCTCACTGGCCCCACCCAAAAAAGCAGATGCACACCCTTGACCCTGCACCCTAAGCGCTGCACTCCAAATAGCTGTACACCTTAAGCCCAGCACTGCACCCTTGCACGCCCTTACACAGCCAAACCATGCCTAAAAGAGCAGGGCGCCCCGGCCATGTATCTGATAAAGTTAAGGCGAGCGAAGCTTCCGCGTCCTGAAAACATGTAGCCGATGCTGGCCGTTAATCTAATGGGCCACATTCATGAGCTTCTGGATGGTATCCGACTGTCTTAGTTTGCCCCCCCCTGGACAAAGACCTCAGATCCCGGGCGGAACAGGCTGCAGTGGTGTCAAGCTACCTTGTTCAGCTTTCTCGTATCAGCTGTTGCTGTTTGGTCTTTCCAACTTGACGCTAGCTGCTAGCTTTCGCTTCAATACAGAGGCCGATTCGCAGACTCCTCGTGTGGAGTGTCCGAGTGTTCGTGGCAGAACCTTGGATCACGAATGCTACACCGTTGCAGAATCTCATGCAATGAAACATAGTTTTCCTTCGTGGAGTGCTCTAGGGTTCAGGACATACGGCAAGGGAATTGATTCGGGGGCCTTATAAAAACAAAAACTACTACCCGAGGCTTTACAATACAATGTCATGCTCGTTTGAGGGTGTAGGTTTTTCTCATTGAAGTTTAACTCCGGCCAGGCCATGAGAGAAGCTGCGGTCCAGGTGGACGAGCCCACACCACCACAACCGAGCCAGGCAGAGGGAGGCTAAGAAATACGTGGTTTGAGAGGCTGTTCTTTGAGCCCGCAAGCTTTAACCCAACAAGTTAGGGCAGGGCACGAAGCCACGCCAGACGACAAGGGGAATTCTTGGGTACATGTCATCATGAACGCTTAGCTTTCCTTGGTGCTGACGGTATAAGGGGTCTTATGTGAGTAGTTATTCATGAAGAGTTTTCTTCGGTCTTGGCGCATGGTGGAGTGTCGCGGGGTTCCGGGTGTGCGGTAACTATACCTTGATTCGTGGCTGCATACATGGTCCCGTTTTGGTTTTTGGGCTTTAGGTGCATGCCAAACATTTCTAGTTGTGGTCCAGGTCGCTGAGCCTGCAGCTTCACAGCCGAGCCAGGCTGGAACCGGATGCTTGGAGAGGTGTCCTTTCGGGTATTCTTCGCTTTGTTGACCAATTGTGGGTTACGGCTGTTTAGAATTGAGGGGGGGGNACAGCCGACAGAACACCGTGCAAGAAGTTGCGGTGCAGGTGCAAGAGCCAAGCCCTCCGCAGCCGAGCCAGGTGGGGGCGGGGGCGGGTGGTGGGGAGTGGCAATGCTGGGAAAAGGCTACCTGTAGCGTGGGCGCGAAAGTCAGTATACCCGTAACTTAGGATCATGAACCGAACTATGCTGTTAAGGAGTCTCTCTGAGTATTCATGAGCTGTTTTCTTTCGTGAAGGTGTTTTTCAGGCTTGGCTTGTGTTTCACGGTTCGGAGTGTGCGGTATAGATGCCTTGTTTCGTGGGGCCTAGGACAACATTGCATGTTTGAGCTCCGGGTTCAAAAAGGGGTCGAACCGCACAGTTTTTGCATTGGTGGTGGGATTTTCGCTACATCCTTGCAGAACTTGTCGTCTAACTCGCCACACAAGAAGCTGTGGTCCAGGTCGCAGAGCCTGCAGCTTCACAGCCGAGCCAGGCTGGAACCGGATGTGTGGAGAGGTGTTAAATGAGCCCGAAAGTCTGAACCCTNGTGGTCCAGGTCGCAGAGCCTGCAGCTTCACAGCCGAGCCAGGCTGGAACCGGATGTGTGGAGAGGTGTTAAATGAGCCCGAAAGTCTGAACCCTATACGCTGGGTCATGAACCCAGACGACAGCGTTGCGAGACCTTTCGGGTATTCTTCGCTTTTTCGATTATTGTGGGTCAAGACGGTTAAGACTTCCGGCGTGTAGTGCTGTGGGGTTCAGGGTCTAGGGTAAGGTAGCCGGTGGAGGCATGACAACGAGGTCATAACCCTAGAATATGAATCTGTGAAGTCCACGTCGCAGATGGCATGCTAAGTACTTGCGGAACAGCCGACAGAACACCGTGCAAGAAGTTGCGGTGCAGGTGCAAGAGCCAAGCCCTCCGCAGCCGAGCCAGGTGGGGGCGGGGGCGGGTGGTGGGGAGTGGCAATGCTGGGAAAAGGCTNACAGCCGACAGAACACCGTGCAAGAAGTTGCGGTGCAGGTGCAAGAGCCAAGCCCTCCGCAGCCGAGCCAGGTGGGGGCGGGGGCGGGTGGTGGGGAGTGGCAATGCTGGGAAAAGGCTGCCTGTAGCGTGAGCAGGAAAGTCAGTATCCCTAATTTATAGGATCATGAACCGAACTATGCTGTTAAGGAGTCTCTCTGAGTATTCATGAGCTGTTTTCTTTCGTGAAGGTGTTTTTCAGGCTTGGCTTGTGTTTCACGGTTCGATACCTTGTTTCGTGGGGCCTAGGACAACATTGCATGTTTGAGCTCCGGGTTCAAAAAGGGGTCGAACCGCACAGCTTTTGCATTGGTGGTGGGATTTTCGCTACATCCTTGCAGAGTCTAACTCGCCACACAAGAAGCTGTGGTCCAGGTCGCAGAGCCTGCAGCTTCACAGCCGAGCCAGGCTGGAACCGGATGTGTGGAGAGGTGTTAAATGAGCCCGAAAGTCTGAACCCTNGTGGTCCAGGTCGCAGAGCCTGCAGCTTCACAGCCGAGCCAGGCTGGAACCGGATGTGTGGAGAGGTGTTAAATGAGCCCGAAAGTCTGAACCCTATACGCTGGGTCATGAACCCAGACTACAGCGTTGCGAGACCTTTCGGGTATTCTTCGCTTTTTCGATTATTGTGGATCAAGACGGTTAAGACCTCCGGGGTGTAGTGCTGTGGGGTTCAGGGTCTAGGGTAAGGTAGCCGGTGGAGTCAAGACAACGAGGTCATACTGAATCTGTGAAGTCCACNGTCCACGTCGCGGAAGGCATGGTAAGTACGTTCGGAACAGCCGACGTAACATCGTGCAAGAAGTTGCGGTGCAGGTGCAAGAGCCAAGCCCTCCGCAGCCGAGCCAGGTGGCGGCGGGGAGTATATCCGTAACTTAGGATCATGAACCGAACTATGCTGTTAAGGAGTCTCCCCGAGTATTCCTGAGCTGTTTTCTTTGGTGAATGTGGTTTTCGCGCTTGGCTTGTGTTTCACGGTTCGGAGTGTGCGGTTGAGATACCTTGTTTCGTGGGGCCTAGGACAACGTTGCATGTTTGAGCTCCGGGTTCAAAACGGGGTCGAACCGCACAGCTTTTGCATTGGTGGTGGGATTTTCGCTGCATCCTTGCAGAACTTGTCGTCTAACTCGCCACACAAGAAGCTGCGGTCCAGGTCGCAGAGCCTGCAGCTTCACAGCCGAGCCAGGCTGGAACCGGATGTGTGGAGAGGTGTTAAATGAGCCCGACAGTCTGAACCCTATAGTCTGGGTCATGAACACAGACTACGACGTTGCGAGACCTTTTGGGTATTCTTCGCTTTTTCAATTATTGTGGATCAAGACGGTTAAGACCTCCGGGGTGTAGTGCTGTGGGGTTCAGGGTCTAGGGTAAGGTAGCCGGTGGAGTCAAGACAACGAGGTCATACTGAATCTGTGAAGTCCACNATTATTGTGGATCAAGACGGTTAAGACCTCCGGGGTGTAGTGCTGTGGGGTTCAGGGTCTAGGGTAAGGTAGCCGGTGGAGTCAAGACAACGAGGTCATACTGAATCTGTGAAGTCCACGTCGCGGAAGGCATGGTAAGTACGTTCGGAACAGCCGACGTAACATCGTGCAAGAAGTTGCGGTGCAGGTGCAAGAGCCAAGCCCTCCGCAGCCGAGCCAGGTGGCGGCGGGGNGTCCACGTCGCGGAAGGCATGGTAAGTACGTTCGGAACAGCCGACGTAACATCGTGCAAGAAGTTGCGGTGCAGGTGCAAGAGCCAAGCCCTCCGCAGCCGAGCCAGGTGGCGGCGGGGGCGGGTGGTGGGGAGTGCAACGCTGGGAAAAGGCTGCCTTTAGCGTGAGCCCGTAAGTCAGTATATCCGTAACTTAGGATCATGAACCGAACTATGCTGTTAAGTGCGGAAGGTGGCTGTGCAGCCGGCAGAACCGGAGCACCCAAGCCAGCCCTCAGAAGAGGTCCGGAGACAGCCTGCGGGGATCAAGGGCCTTAAGTCTTAAGCCTGGAATCCTTCTTTTAAAACAGAACTTGCAACTTTTTGTTGTTGCGGGGTTCCTTTTGACCTTATGATGGTTTCCCGAATATTCCTCTAGAGAAGCTAGCGACTTTAGGACCTAACGGCTTCCAAGGTTTGGGAACCACGGTTGCTTGTCGGGTTCCAGGGCGACTTTCTGCAGCTTTGCTGGGGTAGTTATTTGGATTGGTTCGTCCATGTTTTCCTGCAGGAGTCGAAGTCTCGCTGTCTGAACTGCCTCTAAATCCCTGAAGCCCTAAACCCTAAACCCCTGAGGGGTTCTTTGTGGATTGAAAGTCCTAAAGGTCTCGTCCCCAAAGAGTACATGGGAGGGTTAATCCTGGGAACCTGCTGCGACCTTTCTAGCGGTGTCCCTTTAGTCTTTTCCGGAAAACGTCTCCTACATTGCACGGAAGAGTGGACTGGTAGAAGGGTCGTCGCAGTAGCCTTCACTTTGATGGGGGCCTTTTCCACAGATTCGCAACTGGACCGACGCCTTTGTGCCTTGGGTTTTAATATACCGGATAGTCTCGAAGTTGATTTTTATGTCCGGGAAATTGTTGGACCTGGACAACCGATTCAGTTGCGATTAA
>BGNK01003974.1:40655-62474 GCA_003297005.1 Symbiodinium sp. clade A Y106
TGTTTGATAGATCTCTTGTTGCTTCGCAGTCGTGACATGCTCCCTACTAGTGTAGTTTCACTCTTCAGACCTCGAACCACATGCCTCGCCTGGATTGTCCGAGTGTGAGCGCCGAAAACGCTAAACCCTAAACCCCATAAACCGCTAAACCCTAAACCCCTAAATGCTAAAACCTAATAACTTTGAGATGGGAGCCTTGCCTGCCTTCGTGCGAGTGTGAGCGTCGAATGACTTTGAGATGACATGAATCCATCTGCTTCCATGGCCGAATTCCCGAGGCTCCCTCCGAGATTCGTGCGGACTGTACAGCACCTCGCAGTGTCATCAGTTATAGTAATAGTTAGTTTATAATGTATATATATATATATATATATATATATATATGCACATACATACATAGAGAGAGAGAGAGATACAACCTGATAGCGTGTGAAGACCAGTGCATATTATCCTCATGATGTGAACCATGACCTGTAATACTTTCGCAGTGTATTACTTGTTACGTGGTTTTGCAGTCTAGGGTTTAGGGTTCTTTCATGTTCACATATGAGAGGCTCAGTATTGGGGGGCGGCGAAAGCCCGATGCAACCAGGTTTCTCGTATTTAGGATTCCGGGCGTTGGGGTTGGAGCTCAAGCTGCCGTACAGTCTAGTGTTGCAGTGGCCTTTAAATTTAAGAGGGATCTTACAGATATACATACGCCGCCAGAGACGGACCATACAATCTGCAGCTAGAGCACTAAGATCTGGGTCACCTTCCACCTGCTACGACTCGAGCCATGATCGGCGTTCAGGATAAACCTGCTAAATCCTAAGCCTGAAACCCGTAGACCTTAAAGCACCCTTCGCTCATACTTTCGAAGCAGACATACATACATACATATCATAACATAGCATAATGTCACTTCACATTAGATTACATACGTAACAATTATGAACAAAAGCCAAGACAGACGTTTAACGAACAGACAATAAACAGTCTAGCTGGCTCAAGTTTTGATGTGAGTAACGTTGTGGCTTGGGTCGAAAACAGCCGCAAAGCTTGCACAACAAAGCGGCCTTAGAACAGGGTCTGGGGTACAGTGTAGTATAAGTATAGTGTGAAGTTGCACGTGGAAGTGATTCAACATGGCTCAGATCGCAATAATGCCCAACAGTAGGGTTCTGTGCGGGTCGAAGCTGTGAAGGCCACGGACGAAGGGACTAAATACTCTAGTTGCTTTAAGCGTATTTCGAGCTTAGCCGGGGGCTGAGGCGCCTCGATTTGACGGACAAGGAGGTGAAAGCTCTAGAGATGCCTGGCTGCAGCCCCAAACCACTGAAGCCTACACAAGTAGTATGGAAGCCTCAAGAGAGTGCTCATCCTTATGCCATCCTGACACAACACGCAGCTCTTTGCGTTGGGGCTCTGTCTACCCTGGTTCAAAAACAAATAGATAGATGAACAACAATGACTCAATCTAAAATACATACGCAGATGCACGCGTAAACAAATAGATAGCGTGCAGTATGCACTCTAAAGTAACCTGTCGAAGTTTCACCGTCCATGTACATCTGATGCTAATGGAGGCTGTTAGAGTCTGTGCATGGAGCACGGCTTCGCATGTTTGTGACTTCTGGGGATATGTACACGATATGTAGACTGGTAGACCGTAGAGTAATGGCCCTTGCGCTACCGTCAAGATGCGTATCATCTATACGAGTAGAGCGAGCCAAGAAGGAGGGTGTGGTTTGACCAGGGGTGATGAATGTAGAGGCGCGATGCAGCTCCGCCTGCAAAAACATTGTTTTTCTTACGCAAAGATCCTCTGATCTGAGGGAGCACGGAAAGCACAAACCCCTGTTTCTTACAACTAAGGTACCACTCAGAATAAGAGTGCTAGTTGTAATGTTAACGCCAAGACACAACTTGACCCCTGGTATGGCAAGGCATATCTTGGTGCTGCAATGTCTCCCTGAGTGGGTCCGAGAAGTGAAGTTCGTGATGGAGCTGGCCGAGTATACAAAGCTCAGCCCGAGTAGCTCAGCTTATGCCAGTTGCAGGGTTGCTGAGGGTTTCTTAGTGTGTTTGCCCTAATTCCGAAAAGCTTCATTCGCTAACCCCTTGCATTGTCCGAGTTCCGAGTTGCGAGAGTCCAAAGCCCTCAACCCCAAATTTGTCAGCCCAAATCTTGGACATCCTTGGACCCTGAGCCCTCAGCCCCTGAACCCTAAAGCACCGAACCCTAACCCCTCAAACCGTAAATTTCTATGCCCCGAAACCTGAACCCTAAAAAACCCTGCAAATGAGTCGGCTGGCGAGAGTGTTCACAGGGATCCTGAAAGCGTCGACCCCGGAAACCTAAACGACAATGTACGTGTTTGAATATTTAGGAACACTATTCCCTCGTGAACCGTGTTATGACCATTACTGTACCTTAAAGCCCTGCTCTAATTATTAAGGCCCCTATATAGTTCGGGTGACGAGGCAAGCCAACTGCAAAAGGGTTTCAGGAAACAACACTGTGGCAAGGCCTCACCTGCCAAGCTCCGCCTGCTTCTGTGAGGGACACTGTAAAACTCCAGCCCCGTCGTTTCGATGCCAATATGTATCACAGACGGGTCTTCAAGCGGATCTTTGCCCTCTTAGAGTGTTTTCGTTGTTCTCTTGGGCCGCCGTTCTTTGATATGTCTGTCGCATGTCGAGCTCCAAATTTGCAAACATGCATCCTCCAGCCAGGCGAGTTGCTCCACTTTGCCGCCAAAAGTCGGAAGCACCGCAAGCAGGGGCTGATCGCAGAGGCCGTGGCATTGAAGCCCACATTACACACTGCACTTGTTGCATCCCCCCTCGTGAACTGAAACCTCTACTTACATTCTAAATAACCTTAAGCAGTCCAGAAGCCCCGGACCCGAGTGCTGCTTGCTTGGATTTGCTGGGCCTCTCAGACTCGGAGCCTCAAAGCCTCGGAATGCCTCGGAGGCTAGATGTAAACACGACATATTTATCTTAATGCGTAGTCATGTCAATTCACGTCTCGCAAGCAAGGTCTCCGTGGGTTTTTTGGCCTTGTCGGACGTGGACAGGCAGCAGAGGGTCTCTTGCCAGGTTCCAGCGGTTTTGTTTAGACTCTGCGGATCACAACTGATTGATTCTGCGCGAAACTGCACATCTCTCATGGGGGCTGAGCATGCGTCCGTTCGAGTCGGCTCACGAAAAGCGATGAAGCCGATGCAGTGTCCGGTTTCATGGGTAGTTGCCAGTGGGAAAATCCCTGCCAAACGATCATTTCCGATGCCCCATAAAAGTTCCACAAAAACTCATGCATTCTAGAAAGTCTCATAACTAATTGCTATAAACGTACTTCAGCCCAGCGAGCCGCCAGGAACGTCGATGACGAACCGCGCGGCACACTGGCACTGCTCAGCCCGGAGGTTCCTCATTTTGGGCGTTTACTAGTAGGGCTGTGGGGATATGTGGGGATTAGGACTTATGGCTTTAGGGTTTCTGGCTTACGGGTTCAGGGTCACTTCTTGCGGGGGGGTGGGGGGGGGGTCTTGTGCAGTTGATTCATCGAATGCAGTTGATTCGTGCTAGCATGCAATGCTTCGAATTGCCACTGTTCAAGACTTGCTTCACATTCGCTCATGCAGTCCTCTAAGCCCTGAACCCGAAATCGTATCAATCCTACAATAGCCCTAAAGCTTAAAACCCACTCTTAAAACCTCTAAACCCTAAGCCCCACCCAGATCCCCGAACCCTGTCAACTCAAGAAAACCTCAAACCTGCACCCGCCAGGCTGCAAAAGCTTTGACGGGCGGTGAGCTGTCAGTCGCGGAGCCCCCCTGGGTTTTTGTTTTCTCGTTTGGCTCCTGTAACACGTTCCTTTAGGTTTCTCCGCTCGTCAGGCATCTTAGTGTTTAGGGAGTTGAGGGTTCAAATTTCAAGGGCGGTTTAGGGCTCTCGGAGTTCAGGCGTTTGGGGGGTCAGGGTTTTTGGGGGTTTCTTATAGATTTAGACACCCTGTGGCTCATTACCAGCTTGACCATCGAGAGGTCGTAGGTACCCTAGGCCCCTAATCCTTACACCGTAAGTCTGGGTCCTTGAAAGGCTATATAACATAGTACAAAACAATACAAGATAATATGATATGATATAATATGATATATATATATATATATTATAAGTATGATCTACACAAGACCTACTGACCTACAGGAGCTCCTCAAAGTCGATGAGTCCTCCGCCTTGGCGGAGGCTTTGCACGAGGAAGGTGCCGCAGCATAATATAGGGGCCTAAATAATTGGTAGCGGGCGCATAGGGCGCCACGCGACTTCATGCGTTTTTAGTGTTTTTAAAGCACATTTCCTTTGCTGCTGTTCAGGACTAGGGGGGGTGTGATGGTTTACGGTCCAGGACTTGTGGACTTGGCTGCTTGGGGCTGTCGGATGTTTTGGACTTCTTCTTCCCTACCTTTGGCTAGTAGGGAATGGAAGAATGGTAGTAATAGTAGTTATAATTGTATCCCATTCCTCCATTCCCTACTAACCAGAGGTACGCGTTCTGTAGGTCTTTGGGGTTGAGGGCTTCGGGTTGAAGGTGGGGGATCAGGGCTTTGAGCCTTTCGAGGTTTGCAATTTTGAAACGGTGCGAGTGCTTCCGCTTTGATTAAAGGCTTTTTGTGGCTTTGAGGCTCAGGCTTCAGAGGGGTTTGGGGGACCTTGCAGACCTTATCGGGCTCCTGCTAAAGGATGTAATTTAAATTTCCATAATACGGAAACCGTATTGTTTACCATAGATCCCTCTTATTATGGAAACTATTATGTTAATTAATTAAGCTCCTTAGCAAGAACCCAGCTTCTTGTTCTTCCTTCGGGTGCAGACTAGGGTTTATGGTTTTGTAGATGGAGCTAGCACATATTTCGCTATTCATCGTAACAATGACATGATTCCGAGCTGACATGATTCCGAGCGTGGTTGTCGCGAAATCGACATGGATCTCGACAATGCTCATGTTGAAGTCGAAGGGGTTCTTCGGCATGTCTCAACAATAGCACCAGACTAAGACTTGTAAAGCCAGTACAATGCATTACAGTACTTCTGGTCACTGTGTCGCGTCTGCATGTTTCTCTCTAGCGGCCGTTCTGAAACATCGCCCAGCGCAACCTTTACGAAGACAAAAACACTTGACAAAGAACAGGCCAGACTCAACAGTTGTTTGAATGACGCAGCAAAACAAAACCTGAACCCTAAACGCATACTCCCTAAACCCCTAGACCCAGTTTTCTCGGAGGCCTCAAAAGGTGGGATGAAGGTAGGTGGGATGTTTCCAAACAAGGGTCCTTATATAAGGGATCCTTAGTCCCACCTACCTTCATCCCACCTTGTGAGGCCTCCGAGTTTTCGGATGGCCAACCTTGCACTCGAACTCATGCGCCTCCAGCATCTTTCCTTGGAAGATTCTCTGGGTGCCAGCTTTGCGGTTGAGGCTTTGCTTGCGGTTTCGGGTTCAGGGTTTAGTCACCCTTTTTGCAGCTGACAACCCCCTAACCCNTCAGAGGTGTGTTTAACGGTTTAGAATTTGGGTGTTCGGGTTTAGGGGTTTTACTGGATTTGGGGTTGTGGTGCGGAGTTCAAGAGTTTAATAGGCTTCAGGGTGTAGGGTTTAGGGGTTCAAGGTTCAGGGGTCCGGCAAAAGGGAAAAAAAAGGTCGGGGAGGGCCTTTTGGAGACCGTATGGACTCTGGAAAGCTGGAGGACGCAAGTCTCTAGTCTCTACTCAAAGCCTCGGCCTTGGCATTCCAGGTCCTGTTCCACTCACTCATCTCACATGAAAGAGGTATGGATGGGCAGCAAGTTCTCACACCGCGACTCAGGTGACATGGCCTCCGAACCCCAAGTTTTAGAATGAACCAAATCCTTTCAAGAGGTGATGGGTGGCGAACCTGAAACTTACATTGAAAGTGGTGATCGGTTATTTAGATTTCAAGACCTAGTAGAAGACATTGGACCGCTTCGACAGTAGACTATGAGTCGCAAAATGTTGCAAACCATGACAAACTTCGACATCTAGGACAGCACATATATTCTACATATAGTTATATATCTTTATAGTTATGTACATATATCTATATTTATGTCTATATCTACATCTATGTCTAGGCTCATACAGGCGAATGATGGCATGCACCCGAGCCCCCGTACTGTATCACCACAAGAAGGAAATTAAGAATACATTTTGCCTGGACCCAGCTCCAAATGATGAGTAATCGGTTCCCCAAAAGCAAACACTATGTCGATCATGATGGGTTCCTTCATGTGGGTGGCGCTGAGACCCCGATGCCCCAAAATAAGACTGGTTCCTAAGCACCTCAACATGAGATGCACGACCCCAGCACTCGGCAAGGAGGGGTGGATGGCAAACCCCCCAACTCCTGGAAGGCATGGCTCGTTCCCGAAATCCATTACCTTCAGCGGGGTATGGTTAAAATATGTAGATAGGTGGAAAAACGTGAAAATTAGGGATCCCCGGTTCCCACAATCCATGTCCCGAAAAGAGCGAGAAGTGTGGATAGGTCGTGAAACATACCCCTAGTTTCAGGATAAGAAGATGGGTGACCAACCCAACAACCCTTGAAGGGATGACCTGGTCCGCCAGTGTTCACAAAGACTTTAGACGGGTGGCAACTCCGTAATCTTAGCCCTGGACAAACCGATGCAATGAAAGAGATACGCGGTTAGAAGTACCGATTTCTCCCAAACTCACAATTCGAGAATCAAAGATTGGCCCAAGAAAATAAAACCTATCAGTAAGGGCAGTAAGGGCATGCTGGCTTCGAACGCCAACATGAAGCACCAAACCCTATATAAGGTGATTGGGCCTCCAAACCCTCGCCGGGATAGTCGGGTAAGCTATGTGGTACAACCAAATCCACGAAGGAAATGCTGGGCGGCAAACCCTTGGTTCGAGCAAGATGCATGGAACTTCAAAATGGAGGAAATCACAGCGGCATAGTTAGCAACAGTAGTCCGTGTGCAAATACGGGTTGGATGAGTGGCGAAACACAACTCTATCCTCGAAGCTGTGATTGGGTTTCCAAACATGTCATGTCATAGTAACAGATGTTTGCTCCCCGCTATCCAAGGCTTCTCCAGTAAACGATGGGTGGCAAACTTAAACAGCTTAAAAGGTGACAGGGCTACCAGACCTTTACACCCCACAAGAAGTCCCTGATTACTTCACATGCGGTTCTACGTATCCGTGATGGTCTGCCTGTCAGTATATTCGTCCAGCGAGACCGCTGCAGCCTATGCTGCTTTTTTTCCGTATACAAGCCAACATGAGTATGAACATGAGTATACGGTATACGCACACAAACATACACTCGTACATGTCCAGGCATCCATAAATTGACGAGAAATTGAAATGTCCAGTTGCACGTGTGGATGTAAAAACCCGAGGCCGATGATTGGTTCATAAACACCCTAACATGAGATGCTAGATCGTGAACCTCACGCCTCAATGGAGATGATGGATGGCAAGTCCTCCCACCAAAACAAAAAGTCCTTTTCAAGATGCATGGAACCCCAAATGCAACGAACTTACACGGGTTTAGCTAGCAACAGTAGTTCGAGTGCACAAATATTAGGAGACAAGGCATGGTTCATTTGTCACATGAACCGGTTTGCAATACTACAAATCTATGTCTAAAAAACTGTAACTATACTTAGCTAATAATACCAGCAAAAACACGAGGGAAAATTACTTGTTTCGTGGGAAATACACACCGCCACCACGGCGTCCCAGACTCAAACAAAACCCTAAACCCCAAATCGTCAACCCACGCCGACCTCAGTGCCGAGAGAAATCCCGCTAAAAACTCTGCTAGTAGCCCTTATGAGAAGCCTTCGGCCAATCGACGCAGCTTGCCCTCCGGCGCCTTGCCCGGCACTGCGTTCAGGAGACAAGGGCCAGGTCCGAAAACCGCCTGTGTTTTGTTTCTTCTGGGTTCTTGTTAAGGGGGTAAATTCAAGTTGCCATAATAGGGATCTACAGAAAAATACTTAGCAAGAACCCAGGTTTTGGGGCTTGGGGTGAAAGGTTTTAAGGCTTAGGGCCTTAGGGGTGTGGGGTTAGCGTTCAGGTTAAGGCTGCATTGTTACAAGGGAGTTGTCCTCAAGGTTTGGGGCTTGGCGGCTACAGGGTTGGCTTTGAAGTTGTTAGGAGTCTTTGAAGCCATTTAAGGCTTCGGTTAGTTTTGGAGTTGAGGTTCCTTGCTTTTCACTGGAGACGTTGATGGGATCTGCCTGATTCGGCTTTCATGCTTCACGGATTTCCCTCAAGTCTTCCTTAACCACACCTTGCACACTACACTCACTTTTTTGCATCAGGTCTTGTGCAATCGCCTGAACACTGACTTCCACAATGCAAAGAATTAGTAAAACTGTACAATCACAAAGCGCTGCTCCTGCTTGTTCACTCGAAGTACGTGTCAGATGACAAGTCGTCATCACTCTCGTCATCAACTGCTTGCATGCGTTCAAGCGCCCTGAGGTAGGCATCGGATCGCCTGGGACAGGACAAGCCCCTGTTATGAGACACTGGTTTCAGTGCCACCTGCGTGCTGCGTGGTTCAGCAGACACCATGCCACCAGGCGCGCTATCAGCTTCTCCAAGCTCTGTGGCATCATCAGTAACAGAAAAGACCGTGTTGCCCGCCTGTTGTCTCTCAAGTGCTTCAATGCGATCCACCAGCGAACGAGTCTGGGCTTGAACCTGCGTTTCAACGGCGACGATCAACTGGGAGGCCATCGTCTCAAAGAAATCCTGGCCTGCTTGATTTGCGAATACCATTTCTTCTGCCTCTGGTTCAGGTTGGACGACGTCTTCGGACTGATCCCCCGCATGCACAGGGACTGTACTAGGATCTTTGACTTCGAAGTCTGCATCCTCACCAGCAGCGAGACCCAAAGCAGAGAAAAGTGAGATGGGCTTCGGGCGACTGTGTCCTGAATTGAGCTCATACAACGCGTCCCAAAGCAATGAAGCCACGGTACACGCATGGCACTTCTTTGCCAATCGAATAGCATGGGCAATGTTTGCATTCAGCTTCTGCTCCATTGCATTGGCGAGAAACCGATCGAATTGGGAAAAGGTTGCCCGTTAGGGCCTCGTAGCCTTGAGCCGTAGCCACACACTACACTCACTAAACCCTAAACCCTAATCCAGATGGGTAGTTGTCAAAATTAAGGTCCCTTGTTGGACACCCTAAATAATAGGTGCCGGGGACCCAAAAAACGACCATAATTTTGACAACCACCCAGATCTTTGGAACTAGCCTGCAGGTCCTTCAGGCCCGAGAAAGACTTCAATGGCACGCCTTCGACACGTCGACGGTCGGGACTTTCTTGAGGCAGCCATTGAGCCTCTAGAGCTTTGAGGTTTCGGCACTACATGAAGTATCTTGAATTACAGTCTATTCTATTCTGGGACAAGGTAGTACCTACAGGGGTTCCAGCACGGATGCCTGTAAGGAACTACTAAGCGCACATTGCGCTCAGAGTTGGGGGTTACGGGTGACTCAGGGATGTTGCCGCTCTGCTGCTGGCTGCGATGCATGATGCTGGTGCTGGTGCTGGCTGCTCTGCTTCTGGTACACACCACAAGGTTCCTGAGAAGGAAACTAGTAGTCATCTGCTGTTAGCTCGTAGGTTGTCAGTACTGGGGCCTGTGGGAGTGGTGGTAGCAGCAGCAACGTCGGCATCAGAAGGACCAGCAGCCGCAGCAGCAGTAACCCTACGGGCCTAAGAATGATGGTGCTCTGGGCGACGGATTGTCTTCCAGACAGGCTCGGTCCACTCCAGGCTGCAGTGCGCCTCCAGCGTCTCCGACCAAAAAATCCTGGTCGTGGCAAGCCCCCCTCAAGGAACCTATCAGAAGCAACTCGTGTCTACCCCGGAAACGTGAAGCAACGACCACCCAAACGTTGTGTCTGAAGCCACCGAGCAACGAAGCAACTGACGAATGCAGGTCGCCCACATCCTCCGTCCTTTTCGACCTCTGCTCAGCCCTTAATCCACAACACATGAGGCTGTAAAAACCCGATACATGCATTTGAGATGAGGGCTTCGGGTTGAGGGGCACTCCGGGGCTCATGCGTCTGCGCTGACAATCAGGTTGACCGAAGCGGATCGACGAGGCGGGGCTTCTAGGAAGCGCTGAACGGTTGGGATGTTTCAATGCAGAGAAGATGTGCTCGCCAGCTGGTAGACTAGCCTGACATAGTGGCATAGTACCTGTTTGCAACGCGAGAAGGAAAGGGAGAGAGAGAGCGAGAGATATATATATATATATGCATAGAGAACAGCGACAGAGCGGAGAGGGAGACCACTGAACATCGAAATTCAACTTTTTGTGTGTATGTGTGTGTGTGTGTCAAACCGTCTGTCTGTCTGTCTGCCTGTCTGTCAGTCTGTATGTATATGTTTGTACTCCCACTCCCACTTCTAACTACCTCCAGACACAGAAGAATACAAATAGAAACCTGAACAGACATATGTGTATATAAATATATACAAATAGACATTTTGACTGTAAACACATACAAGTAGGTGTGTAGATATATATATATATAACAGTATAGACATCAATAAGTAAATAAATATATGCCTCTATACATGTAAATATAAATATGATATACATACATATGCAGCTTGCTACGCAACATTTCCGAGTTAGGGCTGAAGGTCTCCCGAAGTTCCGGAAACTCATAACGGGCCTTCAAAAACTAGAACAGTGGTTAGGGCTTCAGGGTTTTAGGGTTTAGGGTTTACGCTCTCGCAACTCGGACTTGCCAGACGAGGTCTCTGTGTTCGGCTGCACAGCAACTGTATCACTATGAGCAGAGCAGAGTTTAGTGGCTAGGGTTCTAAAGTTTCAGGGTTTAGGGTTCAGTTTAGGGTTCAGGGCGTACAGTGTTTAGTGTCGAAGGGTTTAGGGCCTGGTGTTTAGGGTTTTAAGGATGTCTTAGGGTTCAGGGCTTGTAGTGCTTAGGATTTTAGGGTTTAGCGTCCAGTGCTTTAGGGGTCAGGGCTTGTAGCGTTCAGGGTTTTGGGATTAGGCTCTCCTGTTTTTTGTTTTTGGGGAAAAGGGCTTATAATAGAGTTTAGGGTTTGGGGTTCCGGAGTTAGGGTATCGCGCGCGGAGCAAGGCTTGTGCATGGCAAGCGGGAAAAGAATAGATTTGCCCTTACGAGACATTGGAATAGGGGAACAGGGTTCTCGGGTAGGTTATAGCATGCTTATAATCGAAGCCCCGAAGGAGAGCATTAATTACCCAATGCAGGTTTCTAAGATGGGGAACATCAGCATGCATGGGTGGTGTTTGGAATTTCCATAAGATGCAAAGATTGCCTACGTAAGCCTTTTTGTAGAATTTCGATATCAGGAAGAACAGAAGAAGCTACAACAAAAAGCAGGCCATGGTAGGTTAAGGCGGTTCAGGCATCATCCAGGACCAGGAGTTCGAACGATTCACACCAGGAGCAGGCATTTTGTAAAGGTTTCGGGCAGGTCGATGCCCTGAAGGGCTTCGGGCTCAAGGCTCAAGAGTTAGACCAGTAGTAGCAGTAGTAGTAGTAGTAGTAGTAGTAGTGGTAGTAGTAGTAGTAGTGGTAGCAGCACTAGTAGTAGTCGTAGTAGTAGTAGTAGCAGTAGTGGTAGCAGCACTAGTAGTAGTCGTAGTAGTAGTAGTAGTAGCAGTAGTGGTGGTAAGAGAGGTAGTACTTGGGGTGGGAGTAGATTCAGCCCATCTACCGAGTGTCAAATTTTGGGAAAGAAAGCAGATAATGCTGAGTGACTAGGTCTACGATTCTCAAAGCTCTTCGAAAATTATCGACGAGCAGGGAATACTAGGAAGGCATGCAGTGATCTGCCCAGAAAAAGGCCTTGCCAGCTTCTTCTTCGTCTTCCCAGCAGTCGCTACGACCTTCTTGGCTTTCGGTGCCTTCAGACGAGGAATAGGCTCGTCCGCTCAAAACCCCAAACGTGCACCCGCTGCGTTTTGCATGCCTGGTTGGGGAAGGAGCTTTGGCAGGTGTACCACCAAACTTTAGTGCCATGCAGAGTGCATCTACAGGGTTGTGGGGTCCAGCCTGTTCTGCCGTGCCCACACACTTCGAAGACGGTGTTTTGTTGGAGATCTTGCCCGTAGGCATACTGCTACTCGTGATCTTCAGTTTACTCCTGGCAGTTGAGCCTGTGCATGGGCATCATGAGCAGGATTTGACATTGCCCGTTTGTAATGAAACATGAATCAATGAAAATAACAGCATTGCACATAAGTACAGGATCTTGTGACGAAGGTATGCCCTTATCCAGGTACGGAACGCAAGGATGTGTGCGATGGCTGACTATCTGCTTCTCGAGGAACTAAAATCTCTGAAGCTCTAAGTCAGCTCGCGCAATTCTTCTGCGTCGGAAGTGGAAACCCAGAACCCTGGAATCCTCAACTTCCCGATCCCCAGACCACCGAAACCTCATCAGTATAGCGGCCTAGTCAACCAGAAGTGGGTTTTGGTGTAGAATATTCTGCAGTCATAGGCAAACAGACAGGTTCCGACACATATGTACACATGCATACGCATACATACAAACAGTCATACCTAAACGAAACTCTACATACATACATACATACATACATACACACAGGGAAAAAGTTCCGTGGGCCTTGATCACCTTCGGCTTCACTGCTGTCGCCGGCTTTGCCTTCCCGGGCACGGGCCGTGTTTGGTCGGATTTAGGGCTCCAGGTCGGTAGGGGTTTAAGGTTTAGGGTTTAGGGTTTAGGGGTTTAAGGTTCAGGGTTCAATGGTTTAGGTGTAGGGTGAGGGTGCAAATCTCCGGGGGTTCAAAGACAATGGTTTAGGCTTGAGGCTGACGGCGTCAACGCTGGCAATGCATCCTAACTGCAAGATCCAGGTCTGCATACTCTTCTGACCAACAACGCGTTACCTACTACACTCTTGAATGACGAAGCCCTGGAATGGCAGTCCCAACAGACATCTGCGCGTAGACTCTTGAAAACAATCTACTTATATGGGCTGAGGTGCGCAGAAAGCAGGTCAGCTCGAAGGAACTCTATAGAGTGTTTGGTCCTTAACCCCGAAGCTCAAAACCCTAAAGCCCTCTAGAAGCCAGAACCCTCCTACCTAAACTTTAAACCCTAATCCCGAAACTGGACCCTAATCCGGCTCAGGGTCCTTGCTTGCCTTTGAGCTCGCGGTTGCTGAAGGCACCGCCTTGGGTGGTGCATCCACCTTGGGGTGATGTAGGGGCTGCAATAACAGGAACAGGGTTTATAGTATAGATGTAATACGAACCACAAGGCCGTGAAGCCCTGAGGAATAACCGCTGCCCCGGATAATTAAGACTCCTCGTTTTGAATGTTTTTTTCTGGGAGCATGAATGGGGGGGGGGCCCGAAGAGCCCGAAGAGGAGTTTAAAAGGGCCAAAACTACAGTACAGTTCGGTGCCCAGAGTACAGGCTGCAGCAACCGAGCCAAAACCCCTAATGCTAAAGTACTCTTCACGGCAAAATGGTTCAATATTGCAGGGGGAGGATTTAACCAATAGTGGCAACTCACTAGATTGTTTAGGTTTCGGGCATCGTATGTAAACACAGTTAGGCTTTGGGTTTTGGGGAGTCTAGATCTTACTTGTTTCTGGCAGGAGAATGGAATCTCACCAGGGGTAATCGAATGCATGAGCTTTCGCATTGATCTGAGAGACTACTGTCCCTAAACCCTGATGGCTTGCCCTTTTGATCTTCCCAAGCTCGCAAGTGTCGGACTGGGATCTGCTGCTTCCTTACTCGTCTGCAAACTTCTGATGGGCAACACTAGACTTTAAGCCCCAGCTTCCCAGAGACGTTCCGCTCAACTCCGGCCGCGGGGCTTTCGCAGTTTTGGCCTTGCTGGGAGAGGAGAACATCTTCATGCGCTGGACCAGGAAATCTCTGGAGCCTCGCAGCCGGGGATACTACCGCTACTGGCCTTAAGGCTAATAAGGGCAAATAAGGGCATTTTTCCCTCCCACCTAGCAAGGACGAGCCCGCATTGCAGCTTTTTTAATTTTGTCTTGCCTCCTGCATTGCTGAGAAATGACCTTGGCTGGCGTCAGTTGACATACAAGCAAATTCACATCTTCTGGCACATCTTGTAGCCGGCAAGTAAACACGCTCTCTAGGAGCAGTGTAGAATGCTGCGTTTCAACTTTGGCATCGGCTTTGTGTGATGACTAACATGAGCTGACAATAGGGAAGACTACTTCATGTGAAGCAAGTGCTTCAACCACGATCATGAAAGAAGATGGCAACATAGTAACCCTAAATCCTAAACAACTCAGAGACCTCCACGAAGCGGCGGAAAGAAACAGCTTAGGCACACAGGCCTCAATCTCTAAGCACAAAGCGCTAAACCGAACTCAGATCCCCAAACTTTCATTCACCGAACCCAGCCCCACCCAGCTCTACCGTTTATTGATACAATCTGTGATCCAATCGCGCCCCTATCTTGCAATAGCATTCGCGGAGGAATGCTACCACAGAAGCCGAGCTCTAGTGCACTTTGGGACTATGTCTCCGAAATAATTACCTTTCACAGAAATCATGAGGGAAGAGACAGAGACCCGAAGCCATGAACCCCCACGAACTAAACCTGAGCTCTCGGGGAAACCACTGCCTGTCGAGGCCACGCCTCGGCAAGCTGCGAGTCTGTAGGCCCAACTCTCTGCACGGCTTGAGCTGCTACTCTTGCTATTCGAGCCACCCTAAACCCCAAACCCCTCAACCCAGTAAGGCAACGTAAAAATTTGAGGAGGACGTGGGTGAAGCAGGGTCGTTTCCAAGAATGTGCAGTACAAACTTCAAGAAACACTCTGGGCTCTCGCCCCTCCTCCTAAACTGGAGGTTTAGGGTTTAGGGTTTTCAAACATCCCGCATCGGCATAAACTTCTCAGTGTCGGATGTGAGTATTGGAGCAGGTCG
The DNA here is from genome assembly GCA_003297005.1 of Symbiodinium sp. clade A Y106. NCBI lineage: Eukaryota > Dinophyceae > Suessiales > Symbiodiniaceae > Symbiodinium > Symbiodinium sp. clade A. The sequence goes on from BGNK01003974.1 coordinate 55,677, forward strand.
TTTACAAAAGACTGCGGCCCAATTTCCAAGGACCCTGCGCCAGCCCCTCCCACCAAAAAAAACACAAGCGTACCCAAGATATGCTCGAATGAATCGCTGGCACCATGACATGATGGGGAGACAGAGTTTGAGTGCAGATTCTTGTTACTCTCATCTGAGGCGACACCGGGCCCAGGTTCTAGAGATGTCACATCGGACGGAGGCCTGGAGTCAGGATACTTAAAGGCTCATCGGATTCAGCAGCTAGGGTTTACTAGTAAGAAGTTATAATCGCAATCCTGATTTGCTAAGTCCCATGATCCTCCAAGTAGACCCAAAACCCTCAACCCCTTAAGGCGCCCTTTACCGAACCCACTAAGTCCCGTGATCCCCCAAGTAGGTCACATGCATACCAGATGCCGAGTGCACGAAGGTGCTCCTTGAGCTGCGGCACAGTCCACTCGAGATATTCCTGCAGAGAGCCAGGGCTCAGTGGGATTTGGGGTGCAGGTTGCTTTGTCGAGGGGGGTACATTATTAATGGTTGAGGGTTTTTTTGTGTTTAGGGTTTAAGTTTTAGTTTTTGCTGGCCCGTACGACACCCACATTCAAAGCTCCGAGCATACCAGCTCTTCGCGCCCCAAAACAACTTCGGGGCTGCTGCAAAGTTACTGCCAGGCCCACGCAGCGCATGTGCTTTAAAGTTGTCCTTGATGTGAAACTATTACAACTACGGATATTTCGATTACTACTATTATTATAAGCCTTCATCTTACGTAAAGCAATTCCCGAAATGAAGCTTCCAGCTTGGTGACTTGGTGCACCTTGCAGGCTCTGCTTGAGCTTTAGGCACCCGGGACAAATGGATTGCTTATCTTGCGAGTGTAGGGCTTAAGCAGCTGATGCTGCGTGAGAGGGGTTGAAGGTTGCCAGACTTCAAGGCTTGCAGGCTTGAGGGTTGCAAATACTGAGCTCAAGCCCAAGAAATAGAGGTCCTCACCCATGATGGAGGCCAGCATGGCGTCAGAAATGACGTTGTGTTCTGCTCTTCTAGAGTCTGCTGCAGGCGCTGAGGACAAGTTCATTGGAGCCTCAAACAGTTCCCTGCTTCTTTTGGCTTGGGTAGGATGTGCAGCTGAGCGAAAGCCGAGATGACCGCCTGTGACAGAGAGGAGGGCCAAATGGCTGCAGCCGGGCATGCCGAATTGCATGCGGGCACCTCGGAAATCTTCCAACTCCAGCGCAGATGACCCACCCAGACCGCCGGGAGGATCTAGAAAGTAGATCCCCTAATTTGGGGCCCTATACTACTAAGGGTACTTTACAGGAACCCCCATTAAGGGATCTACTTTTTGGATCCTCCCGGGGGTCTGGGCACACATCAAAAGAAACGCCACAAACACCTCAGCCTCCACCCTCAGGCCCGAAGCACGAAGCCCTGCACCTCAGACACTGCACCCTGTTGCTGCAGCAACTCGAATGCTCAACCCCACGGCCAAAACAAGGACCCTCAATCGCAAACCGCAGAGCTCGCAACGCCACAACACCCCTAAACCTTCACAACCCCCTCAAACCTAACCTTGAGGCCCAAACTGACCGGATAAACGGAGAGGATCGCCCGAACCAAGACACAACCAAGGACCCCAGACTCCCGAAATCCCAAGGGCCCTGCGATGCCTTCTTCAAAAGCAGTGCTGGCAGAACTGCTCAATGACCTCCTGCTGGCAGGGTATGTAGCTTCAGTAGTTTAAAAGTACTTGTTCTAAGGATAAAATGCTTACATTACTTATGACCCTATAAGTGCAATCGTTATAAGTAGCTACAAATTTTGAGCATAATTGCCTTACTTTTAACCGATAAGTAAGTATAGCTGAATATAGATTAATCTATATGCGTATAATTATAAGCATAATTGCCTTATTCACAACCCTAAGTACTCAGTTCCGCGAGCGATTGCATGGTAGGCAGCTTCTGGTCTCCGTCTCTTGCTTTGAGAGGGCTTAGGGTTTAGGGGCGTAGGGTTTAGTATTAGGGTCTGAGGCTCTTAGGGCTTAGGGTTTAGGGTTTAGGGTCTTCGGGCTCATGGGCTTAAAGTTTTGGGCTTAAGATTAAGGGGCAGCTTAGGGGGCTACGGGGCCTCTTAAGCAGCAGAAATCGAGTCGAGCCTGGATTTCTTGGACTCCACAGGCCTTAATCCCAAAATCATACACCCCAAACTCCAACCCAACCAAAACCCTAACCCCCAAACTCCAACCCCAAATCCCAAACCCCCAAACTTCAAACCCCTGGGCCGTAAACCCCAAACCCCCAAACACCCAACCAAATCCCAAAACCCAAACTCCAAATCCCAAACTCCAAACCCACATCCCCAAATCCACAGAAACCCTTCAACCCTAAACCCTACGCCCTTGGCCTGCATTTGGGCATGGAGCGACGGCTCTCCTCTATGCTCCCCCTATCCGCGCCGGCCCCGGCTTGAAGAGAACCGCTGGAGCTCAAAAGTTTGAGACTTAGGGTGTATGCAGGCTTTAGTAAAGATAGAACAACAATAATAATTTAGGGCTTTAGGGTTTCGACGCTCACACTCGCACACAGCAGGCAAGGCTTATGGATTATAATTTCGGGTGTATGTGGAGTTTCCGAAAATTAGGGGTACCTTATTTGGGGTCCTTATAATAAGGATCCTACTATTTGGGGTACTATCTGGGGTCCCCTATTGTCGGAAACCGCCATGCAGGCTTTAGGGGATTTAGGGTCTAGAGTTTAAGGGTTTCGCGGGGTGGGTGGGGCTTCTTCAAGGCTTCCGTAGTTCTGAGTTCGGTTTGATGGAGCTCTTGCGTTAGATGACACATTGCCTTTTCAGGTGTATGGCACAACCCACCCCCCACGCTAGAATGATCTGTCTTACGTAAGATTTCAACCCCAATACTAGGATATCAACTCAAAGATCGCAACCTAAGTTACCATCCTAGGAATAATAATGCTACTCATCATATTTATGTTATTCTTTAAGATACTTACATCTTTACCAATCCTGCCAGTAGCGGTTTCTAACTTTGTCTGTTTTTTTGTTGACATTCCTCTGGTGTTACCTTTTGTTGACCCCATCCGGTGTCACAGATCTCAACCGATGCTGTTCGATCCGTTTTAGCTTCCTTAAAGACACCGTCGCCCGGAGTGTTTCTACGGTCAAGCTTCCAACTACTCCTGTCTTCAATGATTGTGTTACCTTCTCTCTGTGAATATTAGTTTCTGCATGAAAATTTTCTTTCTACACTTACTAGGCAAACAATTTCATCCATTTGTGTTTACATGGATGCCACCTTCGACTGGTTCTTTGCGATTTTCACTCGCTATCCTTTCTTAGAGTGTTTTTGAATACTCAAGAGGCAAGGTATCGTCTACGTTTTACAGGGTGCTGTAATCTAGAAGGGTTCTCTAGCAGAGCCTGGGGGCGTAGAGCTCAGGGGTCGAGGGCTTTTTTTGAGTTCTTTACTTAGGGGCTGAGTACCCTCGCCCAGAGAAGGTTGCCATGTTCAATTAAATCGTGGTAGGATTCTATAAACCCTAAACGGTTAAAGTTAAAGGTACGGAGGTCTCAAACTGGGAGTCCTGGCAACTTCTCAACAAAGATCTCGAGAGTGGGCTCAATAAAGGGTTTGCATTTCAGGGGTTGTGGCAAAACTGAACCTCTGAAACTCAACCCTGAGCCCGGAAACTCAAAACCGATGAACCATGCCTCTGGTGCAAAGCGGTCACTCTCTTGTCGACTGGCGCCTTTTGCTGCGATGGGACGCAGTAGAAGATCCATCTTCGATTGGTCATCAAGCTTTCGTGATCAGCCATTTCCCTGGCTCCTCTCTCAACTTGCGGTCATCTTTGGCGGCGGTAAGAAGAGCTCCTTTCCCAACTTCTCGTCATCTTTGGATTGGAGACTTCTCAGCAGGTCTTCCCTGAGGCTTCTCCCAGACTTGGAGCTCATGGGATGATTCCGCTTGGGCGCTGCTACCCAAGGCGGAGACCGAGAAGAGCTCAGCCTGAAGATCCAAGTTAGGGGTTTAGGGTTTAGGGTTTAGGGGTTTAGGGTTTTGGGGTTTAGGGTTTTGGGGTTTAGAGTTTAGGGGTTTAGGGTTTAGGGGAGAGCAACTCGGACTTGCCAGACGAGGTCTCCGGTTCGAAGTACTTTGACTGGTCCGGCACTAGTGCTTGGTAATCAGGGTTTAGGGGTTCAGGCTTTGAGGTTCCTAGTTACCGCAAGATGGACATGCCAGTATAGCCCTCGACTCCCCCTCGACCATTTCATTTGAGCCATGTCTGAATTTTACACCTCAGGCGTCAAGCATATGGCAGAAATCAGCCAAACCCCCAGCACCTAAATCCTGCGACCTATGCTCACTGGTCTACTGAGCATTAACATGGCCAGGGGTCGTTGAATGAGGCGCTGCGTCTGCGATCTTCTGCTCACCGATGCCCAAGGATCGATTTAATCAAGCCTCGACAGGAGCTCTTCCAGATGGTGGTAGACAGTTCAAGCTTGCAGACACTCGGCTTTCACCTTGGGGACTTCGCTTGCCACGAAGACATGCCAATTCAAGGTTTTCTGGCTGGTCAGACATGGAACCACAGCAAGAAGAGGAGCTGGCTACCCATCGGAAGTGGCCATAGCAAATATGGATCTTCCTGATAACTACAAAAACGGGTTCTGGGCGTAAAGGTTCCAAAGAAATGCGATAAACTCAGCTTTCGGAAGTTGACGTGTAGCGGTCCCTCACAAGTCTGTGAAGGCGCCTTCGCAAAGAACCCCAGAGGAAGGAGTTTCTTTCTATGCGGCTACCGCAACATCGGGTCAAGGACGGCTAGATTTCGCCTTTTTGGGGTTGGGGGGGGGGGNGGGGGGGGGGGGGGCCGTGCAAGGGAAAGCAAGCACGCCCTCACAGAACCAAGCAAAGGCAACATGTAAGTCTCATTGATCTCACACAAGGCATTCTTCCAAATGCTATTGTCGACTAAGTCGAGGAGGGCGACTGTCAGCAGGAACAATGCTCATTTTTCCGACGGCCACGCGCCCCTGCCGATCCCAACTCTTGCTACGTTCTTCAGGAGTTGCAAGCGTCATACAGGCCTCTCTAATCATCGGGGCCTTAATACGTAGATTTGGGCTTTGCTGGCATTTTGCGTAGTCATGTAGGGATTGCGCAAAAGAGAATGGCACCCTCTTCATTCATGCCCCTACACACAACCCTGACAGCTGAAAGTTTTGAAATCGCCTAAATGATTACCGATACTCTTTTGGGGTTCCTTATTACGTAAGCTTATAGTATGATATACGCCGACTCCGACTCCAGGACCCTATTCTCATTAGTAAGGCCCCCTATATTCGGCTAAGGTTTTGGTAGGACCTCACTAGGGCCATCCTTTCTTCCCACTCGTGACTCACCCTCAACTTAAACCCTAAACAGCCCTAAACCAAAGAAACTGAAAACCTAAACCTCAAATGCTTCTTCCAGAATAAATTTCGAAGCCCCCTTCCTGAAACCACACTCCTAGCTGTCAGAGTGTTCGGCGATCATCCTCCGTAAGCCGTGCACCCTCAAAGCCTCTGAGCAGAATTCGTCGCGAGGCCTCGCGGCTGGAGAAGAGTTCGGACCAACCTCGAAACACCCGGCACTGCAGCGCACGTGCATGCCTGCCCCGCTCCTGCCCAGAAGAGCTGGTGCCTACTTGTCAACCGCAACCAATGGAAATATGAATCAGCGGCACTACCCGCATGCTTACTACGAAAGCCTTGCGGACATGTCGGACATGCCCCACCTTCGTATCCGGTTCCAGTGGGGCTCAGCCACTCCCTGCGTGGCTGCAGCTTGAAACCACGCCTTCGCGCTGTGAGCATCCGGATTGGGGGCGTCGGGTACTTCTGCTTCCCTTCACGGGTAGGCGTTGAGGATCTTTCTTTCGCAGTGACTCTGACCATGCCCGCAGAGGCAAATGCAGGAATCTGCAGTGCACCGGATGCTCAAGTTGTCAGCGATCGGGGTTTGGAGCACAAGATGTCGGTAGGCCGGCTCAGCAGAAGCCTCAAAACATAGCTTGCGGTGGCCATCACCGTAAACTCCACATGCAAGCACTCGTATGCTAGAGTGAACGCACCCCAAAGCAAGCTTCAGGGCTTTCGGATCATGGGGCTGGGAAAGGTTAGGGTGTGGGGTTGTAGGATTTAGAGGGCTCCAGATTACGCCAAGCCCTTGTGAACCCTGTTCTCTCTACCCCCACAAGCACCAATTCCTGAAAGCGGAATAAGGAAACCCGAATCCCTGTGTAGTATAGGATACAACCTCTAAAGAACCCTCAGAATTATCGAAATAATTAACAATAGTAATAATAATCACAGTAATCATAATATTAAAATAGTGGTGATAGTATAGTAATAGTAGTAACTATAAGCTTCGACCGCAGGTAGGGCGAACCCAGCCTCGGCTGCCGAGGCGTTTGGCGCAAGGCCGCGGCCCTCCTTCGGTGAGACAAATGGGAGTTTCCGGAAATTAGGGGCGTCCTTATTTTGGGGTCCGTATGATAAGGATCCTACTATTTAGGGTACCATATTAAGATCCCCTATTTTTGGAAACTCCCAAATGAACAAGTCTAGGGAATAGGGTTCAGAGTGGGGGTTTGGGGGTTTAGGCAAGTAGCACAGGGACATCGTAGGTGGCTTTGGGGACTACCTCCACGTGGTGGCCACGGAATGGATGCTGCTGTTGGCGATGGCAGCGTTCGTCGCGAAAAGTCCCTGGCCGGTGGCTCTTAGGACAGGGGCAGGGTCGAC
>BGNK01003975.1:1097-13968 GCA_003297005.1 Symbiodinium sp. clade A Y106
ACCGCGGAAGCGGAACTGATCAGCATGGTGGAGGGTTACTCCATGGGTCGATCATTTTTGCCAACGATCGACACGCTTTGTCGCGGATACCAAGAGGAGACAGATGATCTCCAGACCACAGGTGTCAGTCTGAAGGTCCTGTACGGAGACAATGCAGCCGCTGTTCAACTCACCCAACTTGATGCCGGCGCGTGGCGCACTAGACATCTGAGGCTACGTGGTGCAGTGCTGAGGCAGGCTGTTGAGGAGTTGGGGTGGAGAGTTGCACATCTGTCAGGACTCTATATGCCAGCAGACCTTGGAACTAAAGTGCTAGGGCCGGCTCGGTTTGATGACTTAGTTGAGTTGCTGAACCTTCGTGAACCTCAAGCTCGAGATGGGGAAGTCAATCCGAGAGCAAGCCCACAGGTAGCACAGGCCCTGGTCTTGAAGATTTTGTTGACAGTCTTGGTGGCATCACAAGTGACGCCGGCAGGAGCTGTGCAACAAAGTTGGACAACAGATGGGCCTGTGGGTTTAGGTGTGGTGACTCTTTATAGTTTCGGCATTGGTTTCGGAGGTTACCTTGGGGTGACAGCCGCTAGGAGGTTGATTGACTGGTGCTGCAGAAGGGAAGAGCAGGTCAAGAGTGTGGGGCCACGTTCGAAGCCGGCCTCAGCTGAAGACAGGTGCAGCAACCCCAGCAGTACTCTCGACCAGCCTCTTCTATCCCCAGATGCAGAGGAAGCCCAACGAGATGAAGTCACATACCAGCCAACGTACGAGGACTTGGTTGCAGCNGCAACCCCAGCAGTACTCTCGACCAGCCTCTTCTATCCCCAGATGCAGAGGAAGCCCAACGAGATGAAGTCACATACCAGCCAACGTACGAGGACTTGGTTGCAGCTTATCCTCAAGAGCTGAGGGACTACAATCAGCTGCGTGAGCAGCTGAACGAAAGTCAGCGATTTGGTCAAGAGTATGTTGATCGATGTGCCGAGCTGCGTCAAGTGCTCCATGAGCGCTGTTCGGAAGTGGAACGATGCGAAAAGGAGCTAGGACAACTTCGGCAGCAGAGTCTACGTTCGGGAGATGGAAGAGACCCGAGTGCAATGTCTAGTGAAGAGGCCCTGAATGAAGTCCGTGATCGAGTAGGACACCGGGAGGTGCAAGCGGTTGTTGCACAAATCGAAAGAGCTAGAGCTGGAGGTCTTGAAGCTCGGGCACCCACCGTGCCTCCTCCTCCTCCTCAATTACTTGCCCAGCATGCTGATGATGAAGCGTGGATCGTTCAGCGTCCCGCGGGAGCAAGTGACAACTCTGAACTTTCAGAGAACTCAGAGCTGGTAGGAGCCACTACAAGCTCAGGAGAATACACGATTCGGGAACGGTCCTCAGACAGCTCTGGGAACTATCAGACGGACGTTGCCTTGCTCAATCCCGCAACAGGATCCCCGGACAACCTGAGGGTCACAAGTGGGGCAAGCTCTGGTGTCGCGACTGGATTAGCAGCTGCTGTTCTAAGTCAGAGTGTGCCGAGGGTTTCGGCCACAGCGTACGCAGATGCAGAATGCCCGGTGACACAAGACTTCAACGGGGAAGGGGAAGACTCTCCCATACTGAGCATTTTTGCAATTGGTTGCATGATAGGATGGGTTTTGGGGCTGGTTAGCGTTGGGTTGTGGCAACTGTGGTGCAGCCGCCACATGGACCAGTCGAGCATTCAAGTGAGCATCCATAACACGGTCGCCATCCCGGAAGGCCCACCTGCTGAGTCTGCCGGGAATGTCGAGATTCCCACCGAGGAAGCCCTCAGGCTGCCGAGAGCCCCGAGAACCTCAAACGGAAGGCGCCAACGATACCGATTGTTCCTTACAGCTCAAGGGGACTGCGTGCATCTCACAGATCAATGTATGTCTTTAAGAGGTTCTCAGGTGAGTGCACGGACAGTGTGCCAGCGCTGTGCCCATTTCCCATTGAGCCTGCACTGAAGCTCTCAGCCGGGAGTCTGGAGGGGGAGTGCGTGCAGGAGATTCCATGTCTTTTCTTGTTGTGGTAAGCCATGCAGGCCCACAGTGCAGGTGTGACACTCTTCTAGCACACTGTGTAAGAGCTGTAGATCGAAGGGCACAACATGTACAATTCAGCCCAGTAGATGTCAGCTACTTTCTCAGATCTTTGTGTTTCGTGNCGAAGGGCACAACATGTACAATTCAGCCCAGTAGATGTCAGCTACTTTCTCAGATCTTTGTGTTTCGTGCTGTGAAAACAAGTGCTCCGCTGGTGCGAACGGGTCTGTGTGATCTAACACTAACTATAACCTACTTATCACCATACATACTAGGTCCCATGAGCCTTTAGGTAGGGTTTAGGGTTTTGGGGTTCAGCGTTCAGGGTTTAGGGCATTGTGACTCTAGGGCTTTGTTTAAACGGCTTTGCTATCAAGGCTTCTTTTACGATGCTTTCATGGGGCTGAAGGCATTGAGGGAATTTCCTAGTCCTAGACTCATAGGGGAAGGGGGGGGCTACAAACTCTGAATTTTGGAGACCTCAAGAGGCGGGATGAAGGTACGTAGAATTAAGGATCCCTTATATGAGGACTCTTATTTTTGGATTACCCCACCTACCTTCATCCCACCCTGGAAGCCCTTTGAGAATTAAATCCTTGAGTCGCAGGATACCCTAAACTTTCCCTAAACCCCAAACCCTAGATCCTAAACCCTAAACCCTAGACCCTAAACCCCAAACCCTTCCAAAAACCCTTTGTACAGGTGCTCTAGGGAACCCCTTAATTTTCTTTAAGGGCTTAGGGTTTCTCTGACTTTAAAGAGACCTGAATCACTAACTAACAACACTGTCGGTAAAATTGTCCTTGTGTGAATACGTTCGAACCCCAAATTCTGAAAGGCCCAAACAACAAACCATAAACCCAAAACCCTAAACCCAAAACCCTAAACCCTGATCCTTGAACCCTAAACCCTGAACCCTAAACCCTAGACCCTAAACCCTGAACCCTAAACCCCTAAACCCCTGAACCCCAAATCCCCAAAGTCCTGAAGCCCGACACAGGCGAGCCTGTGCTGGTAGTGGCTCAGAAGCCTTTCGAGCACATCAGAACCGACCTCTGCTGGCACAGGCGTAGTTTAGCGGTATAGACTTTGTTTTAATGGGTAGTGAGGGGTTTAGCGCTTCCTGCAAAGCTTAGAGTTTCTAGGCTTACGGGGGGGAATACGGGTCCATACGCACTTGGATGTGGGGCTTCTAGGACCCGTTATTGGGGCCTCAATCATTAGAATAGGGCTTCGGAGTTTTTCTTAAACACTCATATTTAGGGACGGACTGCAAGAAACAAAAAACCAGTCCCTGTATGATAAACCCTAAACCCATACAGGGACATCATTGCCAAGGGTTCAGACCGGAAGCCCTAACCCCGATCCTCGGAAGCCATGAAAGCAGCGAAGTCTTTCTCAGAACCCCACCCAACAAAGAGACAAAAGTAATTAGCCCCCGAAGCCTTCAAGCCCCGGCGACATTGCAAGGCGAAAAAACTACTGTAGGGGCCTTAATAATTAGAATAGGGTTTTGGGGCCCAATATGCTATAACTATAATTAATAAGGAACCCCCAAAATAGTATAGATAATTGCTTTGACCTCTATATTACAGAACCCATAGAGAGGTTCGGCTTTTGGGTGTTAGAGCGGTTTAAGGGTTTTCTTGAAGTAAGCCCTGAAGCCCTAAACCTACTTAAGCTCATGGGACTTAGTAAGTAAGGTTCTACGTAGGTTATAATTAGGATAACCCCACTTAGGGGACTTATAACCCCAATTATAACCTACTTACTAAGTCCCATGATCCTCTAAGTAACCTAGACTCCCCCTTATACAACCCTTATAGATCCCTTAAAGGAACCCGTCAAGGAACCCTACACTTACTAAGTCCCATGATCCTCTACTAGATTCCTGAGTAGCCCCTTTATAATAAGGGTACCCTTTTTCTTATTATTCGGTTTTATTAAGGGGACCCTAAAACAAAAAGGGCAAAAGGGTACTACTCAGGAACCTAGTCTAAGTCCAAAAGTTGGAAACCCAATAGCCTCAATCCTTAAGAGTAATGTATAGGGAATCCCAGCACTATTTGGCCTTAATCCGGTTTCCAACTTTATGGGGTTTACTGTAGGCCCCAAAACCAGCTGCGGCCTCCGTTTCCGCACCCGGGAGCTCCACGGCAGCCATGGTTTCGCGCGCTAGGAGGTTTAGGGTTTGGGATAGCGGTTAAGAAGCTTAGGGTTTAGGGATTAAGAAGTTTAGGGTTTTACAGTACATGTTGGAGAGGTTTTATGGGGATAAAGACTTAGGTTTAGAGGGGGTTAGAGTTCAGACTTTGAGGTGTAGGGGGGTTAAGAGGCATTGGTTTTGAGTTGTGGGGCTTGGTCTTCAGGGTTTAGGCTTTATTGTTAAGTTTAGGGTTTCAGCGTTTTGCGCTTGAGGGTTCCAGGTTCAGGACAGGGGTTTAGGGTTTAGGGTTTAGGGAAACCCTAAACCCTAAACCCTATTTTGATAAAGTACTGAAGCAATGATAGCCACGCGACAGCAACAGTAGAAAGAACAGTGAAAGCACCCTTGCCACAATGACTGCAATAGGGAGCGAAATCCAGGAAAGACGACATTGATGTAATCAGTATGCCTAAACTGCATGTATGAACATCGGATATGTTTTGTTTTTAATGCATCATCTTCTGAATGGCGGGTGTTGGGGGGCGTGTGGTTCAATGCTTCGGGTACAACTCTGAACGTACCTGCTGCACCAGGCTCAAGCCAACCTCGGGGGTGCAGACATGGGCCGCATATAAGGCAGCTCAGCTAGTGATCCGTGGCAATACTCGGAGGTATGTGGAGCAATGTTTACATTCCGACCTTGATGATCTGATGCTCACCAAACCGGGCCAAGCTAAACCCTAAACCGCTGTAAGCTTTAAAAGGGTTTAATGAGCTTTAGAAGGGTCTAATGAGCTTGAAAGGCCATCGGTTCCCAAACGCCCGTAAGCCTCCGTGAGCCCCCGAAAAAGAACCCAAAGCTCTGAACAGTAAGACCCTTGAACTCTGAAACCCCAAGACAACGGAGTTGGGGAGTGGAATTGTATGCTTGATGTTTTCCTCAGGTTTATGCTTGGGGGTTGCGGGTCTTTGCGATTTCGGTCTTCAGCTTTTAGGGCGGGGGCTGCGGGAACCATGTACATTGCAAGCTGCATTTCCGATTCTCCGCTGCCGATGCATAGCAATCGGGTGTGAGACGGTGAGACGCTACATCCCTTTGCTGCTTTGCCAACCCCTCTATCATCTATCTGCCCTCATTGAAGCCCAGAACCTGGAAGCTCTAACCCGGAAATTGTAAACCCTCAACTTTCGACGTCTACTTTGTGCCCCAACTCCATGACCCCTAAACCCTGAAATCCAATAACCTGAAACCTCCACCTTTAGGCTGCATGCATGGTCACTGTGAAACTTTCTTCTCCCAGCGGCGGGGCGACGGCACGACCTTTTGGCAGGCATTTAATATGGGGCTCCGAATAGCACCACCTTAAAGTCGCCTTTCATACTACAAGAAACCGCGAATCCCAGTCCTAATTACTAAGGCTCCTATGTTAGAGAAGGAGGACTTGGCCGACCACCCCTAAACCCTAAACCCTAAACCCTAAGCCCTATCCTTAACCTTAAAAGCTCGAAACCCGAAACCTGTGACGCCCTATACCTTGAAGCCGTTATGCTCTAGACCCTAAACCACTATGGCCCTAAACCCTAAGCCATCATCCCCTACATAACCCCTACGAACCCTTGTCATACCCTGTAGAACCCTTTTGCCCACCTCTACAATCCAACCTGACCTAAAAACCCCCGAAGCCATACGCTCCTAAAACTCATGACCGAAGGCCGGGCTTAAGAGAATAGGCTTCTTTTACAAGGTTCCTCCAAGGGCTGCTTTGGGGTTTATCCAGAGGTTTGTAGGGTTTTAGCTTGGGGGCCCATCTGGAAGAACAGGGCTTCGTGACATATTGCATTATGCTTGCATGGACCTCCATTGGGGCCCAACTGCAAGAGAGAACTTTGAGAACATGCCAGGAACATACCTACCTAGGCCCTGAATGTCCTACCCCCGCCTACTATGTTGAATTTTGGGCCTTACACGCCAACCGAGTGAAGGCTTGAAGCCCGTACCTGCACCCATGCGAACATCGTAAGAATCAGAGAAAACAGATGATGATCATTACAATACTGATCATAATAAAAGCAACAATAAGTAGACTAAGAACTTCAGCAATCAAGGACAAAACAACAAGCAAGACTAACCACCATCATTAACCCAGCACGACCAAACAATAATGGCCCTAAACCCTGAACACTAAACCCTGAGCCGTAAGCCCTAAACCCACTCGCAGCGCTCAACCCAAAACCTGGAGGCCCAAACCAGCCGCAGTTCTTGTTTGATAGGGGCCCTAAAAATTGGAATAGAGCTGTGGTGCATACTATAGCAGCTATAATATGCATTATAGCACAATGTTCATGCTGGACTATAAGGGTATCGGAAATGCCAAACATGACGAGGCCCTGCAAAAGGAAATTCCAAACTCAAACTCGACATCTCCTTTTACACGCCTAAATCGTAGTGTAAGGACCTTGTTGATTTTAATAAAGGGCTCCCTCAAGGTTTATAGGGCGGAGTGTAGATGGGAGTTTAGAAGAAGGGCCTTAATAATTTTATAACAGCAAATTCTTGTTGACTATTAACAAACCCACAGGAAGAATACTGGTAATTAAATCTCAGCCAAGCCCCTATATTAGACCCTAAGCCCTGAACCCCCACCGAGTGGCACAAGCTGGGAGCGCCATAGGTGGATCCTACATCTTCTCGACCTGCTCTTTGACCTCAAGCGGGGTGTAGGGTTTAGGGTATGGATTGTTCAGGGGTTTTTGGCGGCCGTCATTTTTAGAAAAGGGTTTTGGGGTATGGCATAGTATAATTCCTCAATGCAAACTATTGGTAATTATTTAGCCTCCAAAAGTAAGGGCCTGAGGTTGAGAAAACCTGCCCGTCACAAACGGAGGCTCCACGGTGACCCTTTCAGTTCAGGTTTGGGGTCTAAAGGCAAGGAGTTGGGGTTCAGCGTTCATGCTTACTAGGGCTGCAGCCGGTCGCTGATCTGCTGCTGTTGTAAGGAGCCCGGAACATCCCTAACAAAGGGGCTTTAATGATTATGATAGGGTTTTGGGGCATCGTATACTATATGTGTAGCGGGACGAATTGCGCTAAGCATTCAGACCCTAATGCTTTCAGTACGCCTACTAGATAAACTTTTAAACACCCAGCAAAATGCCTCACAATTCCTGCAACCGGCCTGACGTGTAATATAGTAGCCTGAATAATTAGCAGTATTGTCCCTTGGGCCTCCTTATCTGAACCGTAGTAAAAGAACCCACAACACCCCATTCTAATTACCAAGCAAAAAGGGGAAAACAAACCCTAAACCCTAAACCCTATTCTACTTAGCAAGCTCCTATATTGAACCCTAAACCTGGTGCCTCCTTCTTCAGCGTCTTGATCCGGAACTCGACATCTTGCATCTGCGCGATGTTTCGGGTTAAGTGCTCGGGTTCGGTGTCGAGTGTAAGGCATCCAGGACTTCAGTGTGGGGGATGAAGAAAGCACCGAAGTATGCCCGGCACCTGGCTCCTAAACTGTCGTAAACGATGTCGTGCGAGTTTAGGGTCTAATCTTCGTGGGTCTGCCTTAAACCCGGAAACCTCCCAAAGAACACAGAACACAAGGGCCCGTAAGCCACGGTTTAGGGTTTAGGGTTTTGCGTTTAGGGTTAAGGGTCTAGGGTATCGGGCTCAGGTTTTGGGTTTAGGGTTTAAGGCACGCCTCCCCGAAACGTACTGAATGACTGTCAATACCTGGTCCTCCAAGCCCTGTACTCTCTAGCAAAACCGCTTGAACCTCCACCTCGAACCCTGGTGCTAGTCCCACGAAGAGCTACACCCTACACAAGCCTTACGAAAACCGTTTTCCCGATCAACAAGACGGAACGGAAAAAGACACCGAAACAGCCCAACAAATCCTTAAAGCATTCATCCGAAGCCTGGGTCCCTAAACCCTAAACCCCGAAGCCACCAAAGAACGCTCCAAAAGGACGGTGCCTCGCTCATGGCCTCCTCTGTGAGCGCACCGCCGGGTGGATCGGCGAGGCCATACTGGACCTGAAGGTATGCTTAAGGGGTTGAGGGGTTTAGTTTTTTCGGGGTAGTTCAGGGTTTAGGTTTAAATGTTTCGGTTGAAATTCAAGTTTTAGGGGTTTCGTTTAGGGGTTTGTGGCTGGGATTTCCAGAGTTGCGGGGTTTGTAGCAGGTTTATTTATGGGTTAGGAATTGGGGCTTTTGGTTTAGTATTTGGGTAATCGCTAGGTACTTAGGTTTTGGTATCAGAGATTCATAAGGGCTTTAGGTGTGTTTAATGGTTGTACTTGGGTTTGTAGTAGAGCTGCACCTGAAGGGTTTTTGTACGGGGACTATGAAGGTTTTTGCGGATTTCCCTGAGATGGCTACAAGGCTTTTTTGGAGTTGTTGTACTAGAACTCTACAGTAAAATGCTCTTCAATACACAAAGGTCTCTTGAGCTTCTTCGGAGACAGGGCTTGAGCTGCAGAGCTTAATCGCCGTAGGGTTTTACAGTTTCTAGAGCCGTATCCGAAAAGAGGAATTTACAGTTTAGGGTGTCGAGGTTCAGGATTTAGAGCTTCCCAAGGGGTGTGAGGGTTGATGCTTTGCGGTTCTACCGGTTCAATAGTCGGTTCCATCAAACCTAATGTAGGAACGTGATTAAGAAACCCTGGGCCTTTATTAGGGACCCTTGTATGAATCCTAGTAGTTTAGGGGGTATAGGTCCAGGGTTGCTTGATCAGGTTCCTACACTACACCATAGATCCCAAACTCGAAACGCCGGACCCTCTTCTCGTTCGGTTTTGGCGTGTCCTCTGGCAGGACTCTCTGTGCAAGAAACTGCCAAGCCCTAAACCCTAATCTCTGACTAGTACCTGTCGGTGCACGAGCTGTTCCGACAGGTACTAGTCAGAGATTAGGGTTTAGGGCTTGGCAGTTTCTTGCACAGAGAGTCCTGCCAGAGGACACGCCAAAAACCGAACGAGAAGAGGGTCCGGCTTTTCGAGTTTGGGATCTATGGTGAGAAACCCGAAAACCCCAAACCAACGGGTCGAGAAGAAGGTCTAGGCTGGCCACCAACCTGCTTTGAGGGTTCAACGGCTCCTCTAAGAGATCTGTCACGGTACTTTGGGCATACTAATATAGGGGACTTAACAATTAGAAGAGGGTTTTGGTGCCCATTATACTTTTATTATGATAAGGAACCCCCAAAATAGTATAGGTAATAATTAAGGCCTCTACAGTATCACGGTACTTTGGGAATACTATGATGCCCTTATACCAGTACACTCCAGCCCTGCCGAGCACACATAGAACTGGGCACGAGGGCCGTCAGCGTGTTGATGAGGAACGCCACAATGTCCTTGCAGCGTTAAGAGCGCGAGCAGGGTTGACCAAAGGCTGGGACCTAACACCCTAAACCCTAAACCCCAAACCAGGTCTCTTTTCGCTAGAATCCTCGAAACAACACCCAAGTATATACTCGCCTGCACTCCTACGGAGCCTGTGCAGTTAAGAAAAAGTATAGTCTACTTGCTAAGTCCCTTAAGCCCTTACGTACATTAGTGTAGGGCTTGGGGGCGTCCAAGGCAAGCTTTCATGGTTTGGGGTTCCGGGTTTAGGTCTTAGGGTTCAGGGTTTGAGGTTTCGGGTTTAGGGTTCTTCCGAGTCTCAGTTGATCCATTCCCTGCTGCAAGCGCTTTTTGGTAAATACAAGGGCCTTCGTAATTGGAATGTAGTACAGCTGCTATAAGTAACGCTAAGGAACAGTATTGATACTCATCTAGTCTTCTACAGTAATATAGCAGCCTCAATAAGTAGAATAGGGTTTTGGGGCCCGTTATACCATAATTATAATAAGGAACCCCAAAATAATATTGGTGATTATTTTGGCCCTACATTAAAGCCCCCATGATATCCCTTATAGTAATCCTTATAGACCCCTTTAAAAGGAACCTGTTAACGGAACCCTATAGGTAATTATTAAGGGCACTATAGTCGAGGGTTTGGGATGAGAGTTTCGGAGACTCTGACACCTAGAGCATCAGTTCGAGAGAACATCCAAAACGCAGAGACCCCAAAATTCGAAGCACTAAACCTAGTTCATGGTTGGGATGGTATTAAAAATGTACATTTTTATTCCTTATTGGGTTTTAGTACCCATGAAAATGTAAAATGCTACGCAACTATGACAAAGAAACCAAAACCTGGCAGCCTACAAACTCTCAGGTCAGTGTAAAACCTAAACCATAAAAATTCACCGCGAACCCTGAGCCTTAAAGCTTAACCCTAAGCGAGAAACCCCACATCCACTCTAAAGCCTTGAACCCCAAAACCCTGAACCCACCCTCAACCATCAAGCCCTGCACCCCGAAATCCGAGAGCCAGCTCCGGAATTTAAGGCTCAGGAACGACAAACAGCTGAGCCCAAACCGGAAGGACCCGCCCCCCCCCCCCCAAAACAAAAAAAAAAAACTCCAAGAAACCGTGGGGTTGGGCGCAGATTGGGGTTTGAGGTGCTAGGCTCATAAGCCCCAAAAAGTGCACACTTTTCCTTTTGTAGTGGGTAGTATTATCCCAAAAAGTGCAAAGTGTATCCACTCAGCTACTAAGTCATGATTGAATGCAGAGAGCTGGAAATAATCAGAATAGCGCTTTGAAGTAGCGTTATACGGTAAGGATAAATACATGAAAAATATAAATATGTATACCTGTTGTTTAAATAACTCTATCTCTATCTCTATTAATATAAATATAAGTATGAATAGCAAAAAATATATATATGTATACACATGCATAGATGTCTGCCTCTCTATCTTTATCTATGTCCTAAAGCTATAGCTATATCTCTGTCTATGTCTATACCTATATCGATACCTATATCTATATCTATGTCTATATTCTATATCTACATCTATACCCCACTCTTAGCAATTGTTCACAGACCCCTAGAGAGTAAGAGTTAGGGTTTTGGGGCTTCGAGCTCCTCTGGCGGCGGCGACGTGGACCAGTAAGCTGCGGCCAAGTCCTGGCTTTAGGTTCCCCAGAAGGACCCATGGAGAGGGCCTAAAGAGAAGTAGGGTTTAGGGTTTAAGACGGTTTAAGGAGTAGGGTTTGGGATATAGGGTTTAGGGTTATGGGTTTAGCTCGAGTTTTCAATTTCTGGCTCTTAGTTGCGGTCCGGAGTTCAAAATAGAACAAAATCGCCTAAGATTTGCTAACCCGTCGCCAATAACACACCAACATGCGCTTCACACTTCTGGGATGTCTGGCTCAAGGCGCGAGAAAAGTCAGAAAATCACGTCTACCCAACGAAGTCAAAACGCAACTGACGCAAGCTCGGAGACAAGTTCAGTTCTGCTTTCATGAGAATGTGGTCTCATTGCCCGCAACTCAGAATCAGCGGGGAAAGCTTTTCAGATCATCATGCCTCCTCAACAAAGCTGCCAACCGTCACGGCCAGATGCCCCGAGACAAAATGAGTGCTGCTTTCATGAGAATATGGTCTCATTGCCCGCAGCTCAGAATCAGCGGGGAAAGCTTTTCACATCATCATGCCTCCTCAACAAGACTACCAACCGACACGGTCACAAGCGTCACAAGGCCCTGACAAGCCCCGAGACAGGTTCAGTGCTGCTTTCATGAGAATGTGGTCTCATTGCCCGCAGCTCAGAATCAGCGGGGAAAGCTTTTCAGATCATCACGCCTCCTCAACAAGGCTACCAACCGACACGGTCACAAGGGTCACACGGCCCTGACAAGCCCCGAGACAAGTTCAGTGCTGCTTTCATGAGAATGTGGTCTCATTGCCCGCAGCTCAGAATCTCACGCCTCCTCAACAAGGCTACCAACCGACACGGTCACAAGCGTCACACGGCCCTGACAAGCCCCGAGACAAGTTCAGTGCTGCTTTCATGAGAATGTGGTCTCATTGCCCGCAGCTCAGAATCAGCGGGGAAAGCTTTTCAGATCATCACGCCTCCTCAACAAGGCTNTGACAAGCCCCGAGACAAGTTCAGTGCTGCTTTCATGAGAATGTGGTCTCATTGCCCGCAGCTCAGAATCAGCGGGGAAAGCTTTTGAGATCATCATGCCTCCTCAACAAGGCTACCAAGGCTACCAACCGACACGGTCACAAGCGTCACAAGGCCCTGACAAGCCCCGAGACAAGTTCAGTGCTGCTTTCATGAGAATGTGGTCTCATTGCCCGCAGCTCAGAATCAGCGGGGANAGATCATCACGCCTCCTCAACAAGGCTACCAACCGACACGGTCACAAGCGTCACAAGGCCCTGACAAGCCCCGAGACAAGTTCAGTGCTGCTTTCATGAGAATGTGGTCTCATTGCCCGTGGCTCAGAATCAGCGGGGAAAGCTTTTCAGATCATCACGCCTCCTCGACGAAGTTACCAGCCAACATAGCAACAAGCCAGGCAACAGCTTCAGCGCTGCTTTCATGAGAATGTGGTCTCATTGCCGCAGCTCAGAATCAGTGGGGAAAGCTTTTAAGATCATCATGCCTCTTCCACGAAGTTACCAGCCAACACAGACACAAGCCCCGAGGCAAGTTCAGTGCTGCTTTCATGAGAATGTGGTCTCATTGCCCGCAGCTCAGAATCAGCGGGGAAAGCTTTTGAGATCATCATGCCTCCTCAACAAGGCTACCAACCGACACGGTCACAA
>BGNK01003975.1:14029-62470 GCA_003297005.1 Symbiodinium sp. clade A Y106
GGCCCTGACAAGCCCCGAGACAAGTTCAGTGCTGCTTTCATGAGAATGTGGTCTCATTGCCCGCAGCTCAGAATCAGCGGGGAAAGCTTTTCAGATCATCACGCCTCCTCAACAAGGCTACCAACCGACACGGTCACAAGCGTCACAAGGCCCTGACAAGCCCCGAGACAAGTTCAGTGCTGCTTTCATGAGAATGTGGTCTCATTGCCCGCAGCTCAGAATCAGCGGGGAAAGCTTTTCACATCATCATGCCTCCTCAACAAGGCTACCAACCGACACGGTCACAAGCGTCACAAGCCTCGAGACAAGTTCAGTGCTCTGATGAGGTTTAGAGCTGAAGGACCTGCTGTGGCTTCTGCTCGGCTATCTTTTTTTGGTGTCGTCACTGCCGACACCGGAACCCTACATGCAAAAAGCAAAACCACAAGGCCCTAAAGACACCCCCACACAAGCTGGAACTAAATCCCTGAGAACCTTTACGGCCTGAGCCCCCCTGCCCTGAAAGGACCATGGGACATAGTAACTAGGGCTACTAAGTCTCAGGATCCTCCCAAGTAGACCCTAAACCCTCTAGATCCTTTTAAGGGGCCCTTAAAGGAGCCTTTTACTTCCTAAGTCCCATGATCCTCCAAGACCCTAAACTCAAAAACCCTAAAACCCTAAACCCTAAGTAAGAAAGTTGCATGGCTCCTCCAGGACCGGCCTCACCTCGTAGCGCATGAAGTCTTCCCGGTCCTCTGGCAGCAGTCGGTCTGTTTGGGGTCTGGGGTTGAGGGCTTAGGGGTGAGGGTCTAGGGTCTAGGGTTTCAGGTTGAGGGTTTCGGGTCTAGGGTCTAGGGTCTTCGGGTTTGGGGTTTAGGGTCTAGGGTGTAGGGTCTAGGATTTAGGATTCAGGGTTTCGGGTTTGGGTGTAAGGGTTCAGGGTCTAGCGTTTTAGGGTTCATGGACCACATAGAGTCTGCCTGGAGGGCAACCCACATCCCGACATCCTGTGCTCGACCCGACCAGAAAGGTTCTGCGACAAAAGATTGAAGCCCTAAACTTAGGGGCCTTACGAATTTTAACAGGACACTGGGCTCGATTGAAATGTATACAATAAGGGACTCTAGGGAATGAGCTGGTGATTATTTAGTTTGGCGTCTTTATCTATTCCATAGGGACTCTTGATAATACTTCTACTACAACATCACACCAAAAACCTATTGAACGATTATGGCACCTATCTTAAGCCTTAAAAGAATACCCCTGAAAAATGGCTAAACCTTATCAAAACCGATACAAAACTTATCTAACTACTACGGCCCTTTTCCAGTGCAATCCACAAAGACATGAACTGTAGTCTTCAAGCCTCGAACCTACCCAAACATAGGGGCCTGAATAAGTAAAACAGGGTTTTGGGGTGCATTCCGGCATGATTAAAATTAGGACTGTGAGTCTATAAAGTGGATAATTGCTGTTTGGAACATCTTAAACCCTAAACCCCAGAACCCTAAACCCCTCCCGTCGGCGTGCACGCCTGCGCCGAAACAAGCCGCGACTTTTCCATCGCTGACAGGGGGCTGCCTGACCTGCACGGACTCTTGCCAATGGCACAGGCCGGTCTTCGAAGTTCAGGGCAGGGTTTAAGGGTCCACCCTAAACCCTAAACCCCTAAACCCCTAAACCCTAAAACCTAAACCCCTAAACCCCTAAACCCCTAAACCCCTAAACCCTAAACCCTAAACCCCTAAACCCCTAAACCCCAAACCCCTAAGCCCCGAGAAGCCCAGTAAAACCTTATGAAACCCCAGAAACTGGAGCGCAAGGGTTCCCTGCCAAGTTTTGGGGGTCTCTGCGCTCCTGGGTAAACCTCCTCAGTAGGTCTCGTACTTAGTTAGTAAGGGCATACTGTTCCTTGTAAGGGCACTATAGGGTTCTATAGTACGGTTCCCTTTAAGGGTTTAGGGTCTACTTAAAGGCTCATGGGACTTAGTGAGTAAGGTTATAAGTAGGTTATAAGTAGGATAACCCCTATTATGAACTTTTTACTAAGTCCCCATGATCTTTTAAGTAGGTGAGTTCTAACGATGTGGCATGGCAGAAAATATTAATGCACATCGCACCTGGAGTCTAGAGTGCTCTGTGTATCACCGCATGCTCTGATGCAAGACTTCTTTGCATGTTACCATCTGCCACAGTGCGGTTGGTAGGCTAGAGTGGTTCAATGCATGCAGGGTTCGAACTTCAAGATTCTAGGCAACTCCCCGTTTCTTCGGCGTAGACGGATGGCATTTCGAACTCTTCGGAACAGCAGATGGACCAGAATCCGCTGGCCTAGATTGATCAGGACCGCTTTGAGCCAAGTCTGCCGACGTCCATGTATTGTTGTTGCTTTGAGGTTCAACTCCCGAGAACCCGACATGCAAAACCGACAACCTAAGGCGGAAGGCCAAACCCCCGAATCCGAAAATCCGTGATCCCGATACCCTACCTTCCAAAAGACTCTAAACTCTGAAACCTAAACCCTTGAACCTAAAATCCGACCTGTTAAGGTTGACAGCGTGGAGGTAGAAAGAAATACGGCTGATGGACAAAATCCTGCATGACCCTAAGGACCCTAAACTATGGGAATTATGGTATATTCCTTATAATGGGTAATGCAGGATTTTGTCCATCAACCGTAGGAACCTGCTTTCTCTTGGAGGCCAGGCTATATACTCGCCCCAAACCCCTAAAATCTAAACGACCCGAAACCCTAAACCCTAAGATCTACCAAACCCAGAACCCTAAACCCAAAAGCCCAAGTCCTAAACCCTAACCCCCAAATCCTAGGCCTTAAACCCTAAATCCGTAAGACCCAAGGCTCTCCAGAAAAAGCTGCAACACCCCAACCTTCGACCCCAAGCTCCGCAGTAGCAGCCCCGTAGGGCTTAGGGTTTCGCGTTTGGCTTAGGGTTTTTTTTTTTTTTGGGGGGGGGGGCTCCTTTTTCCGACTGATTCGCAAGGTCTCTGGTTTAGGGTTTGGGGTTGAGGGTTTAGGGTTTAGGGTTTAGAAATCAGGGTTTAGGGGTCTAGTACCGGTTTTAGGATTTAGGGTTGAAGCACTAATGTTTACAGTCCCTCAACTCGCAAATACCTGCAACCTCTGGCGACTCTGTCTGGGCTACACCTTACACGCTTCGGGGTGCAAAACTCTGATCCCTGAACCCGAAGCTACCATACATACTTCCTACACCGAGGGATTAGGGCTTGGCACACAATCCCAAAGCCCTACACCCCAAACTGTGGTGAACGACACGCACGCTCTGTTTCTGCCACGAGACTGACCCGCAGCAGTCTCGACGCAACTTTACCACTGCCGCCGTCTCTGGCAGCTGTCATAACAAAGAGGTAGCCAGGGTTCGAGGAATGAAGGGCTTGCCTTACCCAACCCTGAAACCGTGAACCCTGCAACCTTAAACCCTATGCATTGGCGTTTGGGCCTACCAAACGGCCGTTTATAGTTAGTAGAACAAGGTTTTGGGGCTTAGTATAGCATTATTGTAAGTGAGCACTGT
This sequence comes from Symbiodinium sp. clade A Y106, assembly GCA_003297005.1. Lineage (NCBI taxonomy): Eukaryota > Dinophyceae > Suessiales > Symbiodiniaceae > Symbiodinium > Symbiodinium sp. clade A. Next base: position 17,566 of record BGNK01003975.1, read on the forward strand.
GACGGGATACAGTACTAACTGTTCCGACCCCTTTAGTCAGAGCAGCAAGTGCAAAGTACCTGGGAATTTCATCAAAAAGGGAGTCTGATGTAAACCCTAGAGACTAGCCTTCTCCTTCTAAACGAAGCCGTAACGAAGACCCCTACTTCTCCGAAATCCCCACTTGGAGGTTCATACTAACTATGATTAACCCTAACAACCCTCAACCCTAAACCATGGCGAGAAGCTGATCTTCAACCTCAAAAAGCCTCGATTACCAAGTGGATAAATCCTCAGACTATCGTGCACAGACCTCCTCAAAATGCGTTTAAAGCCCTATGAGAGCTAAACTCGTCCCAATTGTAATTCGAGTTACTTCATACAGGTTGCGAGCTCTAGCTGTCAGAGCTAGCATCACTGGAGGCGATAGGCCATCCACGCAGCAGATCGGTTGTGACAGCGAGCATGCCACTTCTGAAAGCCGTTGCAGGGAGGGTGATAGGGAGTAAAACGAAACCAAACCGACAGTACTGATGCGCGTGAAGCACGGGATCGTAGATCTGAAAACATGATGATAAGCATACGCCATCATCGCCAGCATCATTATCATCGTCGTCGTCATCATCATCGTCGTTATCATCATCGGCTTTGTTGTCACCAAGACCAGCAATGACTACTAGGTATTACGGTTTCCTGTCGCTGCTGGGATAGTTCTTGCTGTCGCTATTTTCGATGATGGTGATAACGATGATCATGCTGATGATGATGGTGATGATGATGGTGATGATGATGATTCTGTTGATACTGCTGATGCTGATTCTGATGCTGATGACGATGGTGATGATGCTGATGATGATGGTGATGATGCTCTGGTGGTGGTGGTTGCTGCGGTGGTGGCGGTGGTGGTGGTTGCGATGATCGTAATTCTTGTTGCTTGCCACTGTGCTGCTATTGTGCGAGAAGGATTGCGGATAAGATCGTGATCTGATTCAGGGATATGCTCACCCGCAAACCCCTGCATGCTCAATCCTAAATCCGTCCTGTCTCCTCCAAGGTGTGGGCCCCTTACATCCTACGGCATCTGAGGATTCATTCATCGGACTCAGGGTCTCACAATATAGGGGCCTTAATACTTGGAATCGGGGTATATAAGACTATACTTATAATACTTATAATAAAGAGCCCCCAACATAGTATTGGTAATCAATTAAGCCCCTATGGTAAAGCTTTCCTCTAAGTCGCACGCAGGCTCTTGATCACAGGAAGTTCATGCAAGCGAGCACCCTCAGATATAAAGAAAGATCAACGTGGTGGGCTCGTTGAGGGTGTAGGGTTCAGGGTTTTGGGTTTAAGGTCCAGGGTTCAGGGATTTTGGACATTAGGGCAGAGAGATTTGCATTGAGAGGCTTAGGCGATTCGGGGTGTACCGTGTTTTTTGGGGGTTTAAGGCTTACGGCTCAGGGTTCTGAGCCAGGGTTGAAGTACATACATCCTAATGACTCGAAAAATTACTTATATGAGAGTGTCGCCGAGCTTGGCCGTCGTGTTGTACACCGGCCAAGGTCCCAAGGGAGGGTTTGACAGTCACACCTGCCAGGAAGTACTGCAACTCAGACCCCAAACCTCACTTGAACAGCCCAAACACACGGCCATGCCATCATGCCTTACATCCCAAACTACTGATATGAAGCTTGACAAAATGACATTTCACAACAAACTATGCCCTAGACCCACAGCCGCCTAAACCCAAAAGTGCGCTGAAACCCGAATCTTCAAGCCACAGCCGGCCCCTAAACCCTAAACCCCAAATTCCTGAAACCCGAGGCCCCCAATAACCTAAGACTACAGCCCTGCACCTCAAGCCACAAACCCCTTGGCCGATCCTACATTAAAACACCATCAAAACCTATGTGTCCCGCTGGTTTGGCTTTAGGGTTTAGTCGGGGGGTTCGTGAGCCCCACAAAGGGTACTCTAAGGTACTCTAGCAGTAGCAGTGGTAGTAAGTAGTAAGTAGTAAGTAGTAAGTAGTAAGTAGTAAGTAGTAAGTAGTGGTAGTGGTAGTGGTAGTGGTAGTGGTAGTGGTAGTGGTAGTGGTAGTGGTAGTGGTAGTGGTAGTGGTAGTGGTAGTAGTAGTAGTAGTAGTAGCAGTAGTAGTAGTAGTAGTAGTAGTAGTAGAAGTAGTAGTAGTAGAAGTAGAGAAAGTGGTCGTGGTGGTGGCGGTGGTGGTGGTAGTAGTAGTAGTAGTAGTGGTAGCAGTAGTAGCGGTAGGAGCGGTAGTAGTACTAATGATAGTAGTAGTACTAGTATTAGTAGTAGTAGCTGTTTTTGTTGCACTAGTTTGCATTCCTGCCTTCTTGCGTTCTTTTCGGTTTTGTCTTTCCTTCATCCCTTTGCCATTGACTCCCTTATTTGCTTTCCGTGTTTCTTCGTTGCTTTCCGTCTTTCCGTCCTTCATATCAGTTTCCTTTCCGTTTCTTTCTTCTTTCCCTGATGCCTTCCTTCGTTGCTTCCTTCCTGCGCGTCTGTTTTCCATTCTTCCTTTCTTTCTTTCGTTCTTTCTTTCTTTCTTTCTTCCTTCGTGGCTTCTTTCTTTTCTTTCTGCGTTCCTTGCTTCCTTCCTGCATGTTTCTTCCTTCCTGCCTTCCTTCCTTCCGTGCTTTATCCTTCCTTCCTTCATCCCTTCCTTGCTTTTTTCTTCCTGCGTTCCTTCCTTCCTTCCGTGTTTTTTTTACTTCCTTTCTTCCTTCCGTGCTTTCTCCCTTCCTTCCTTTCTTCCTTCCTACATGCGTTCCTTCCTTTCTTTCTTCCTTCCTTCCCGCGTTCCTGGCGTCTTTCTTTTCTTCCTGCCTTCCTTTCTTCCTAACTTCCTTCCTTCCGCCCTTCCTTCATTTCTTGCTTTCTGTCTTCCTTCCTTCCGTCTTCTTGCTGTGTTTTAATTTTTCTTGATCCTAATTTAAATATTTTTCGATCCTAATCTAATTTTTTATCCTAATTTAGCTTTTTTTGATCCCTATCCCGTAGTGGTAGTGGTACTAGTACCAGTGGTGACCGAAGGTTCAGGCAACTATAAACCCGGAACACGAAACACCAAATCCTAGCAGCATGGAGTAGAGCCTCATAAGCGCTAATGTGAGAGTCAATAGTTTGAATAGGGTTTGGGGTTATTATACTATAAGTACAATGAGGAACTCTAAGAATAAGGTCGGTAATTATTTAGGCCCCTATATTGTGAAGCCCCATGGCTGACGCAACAGCCTAGTCTGCAGCACATCGCGGCAAGTTCTGTACGTGATCTTCAAATAATCAGCGACCAATAAGCTCAGCAACTTGTGTGCTGTCTGTATAATCTTCGAAGCTTCGGAAGGAACTCGAAGACCTCTGAAACCTGAATGTAGGGCTGTAGGGCCTCAAAAATTTTAGAATTAGAATAGGGTTTTGGTGTATAATATGCACCCCCAAAATACTATAGGTAATTATTAAGGCTCCCATAGTAAACCCTAATTTCCTTCATCTTGAGCTCAACATGTTGGGACACGAAATACTTCGGATTTGCCCCGGCGCCCCAAAACTTGAAAACAGCCTAAACCTTGTAGAGCCTTACATCCTGAAAAGTTGACCAAATCCCTGAGGCAGGATTTGGTTCATGTCCCGTTTCTTGAAAGTCAAACGACCACCACGTCTAAAATCCTGACATCAACCCCTGCAAGATAAAGATTCTACCCGAAACCCGCGAAGCTCTCAACCCTAAACCTTTAATCCCCTACCCTCAAAGCGCTGAACCTTCTAAGCAGCCGTTGCGAACCCTTGATTACTTTAGACAAGCCCTTGAAGAACCCTGAAAAGAAAGCGGATAGAACCCATTCAACATTCTTAAAAAACCCATTATTGAATTGGGGAGACACCTTGGCTTTGCCCGGTCTTCGCGCCCCGTAAGATCCCCCGGCGCGGCGCTCGGTAGCCCGCCAGGACATCGCACGCGCAAGCGCCTCTTCGTCCGAAGATAACCGATAACGGTTTGCCCACATGAACCGCAAGCTTTCCGGTTGCTTGATGATCTTAAAAGGATTTTATACTGCTTGTAGAGTTTTCTTGGGGTTTTGCAAAAGTGCGTGCAAGGGAATCGCGGGCTCAAGGTCATCCTCATAGTCATCAGTAGATGCTTCAGGTTTGAAGCTATGCTTGCACCGTTGATTTATAGGATGTGAACTGATTGTATACAACAGTGGGTATTTCAGGTTTCAGCGACAGGTTGACGGGTAGGAGTTAAAGCAGAGCATTTTTCATGCGGCATGCAGTTAGCTTGCACGAAAGCACCGGTCCTCTGGACCACTGAGGCAAAAATACGTTGATTAGTGTGTCTCAACAGCATCGCATGGTCTAGCTGAAGTGGCATGGTTTTGGTTCGTTATACTCGACCGAGCAACCCGTAGATCCGGATGCCCCAAGTGAACCATGATGTAAAAGTAAAGCTTGGAGCTTGGAGTTCCGGATGTTGGGGGTAGAGGCAATGTGCCTGCATCAATCGACTGCTCCAAACCCAGGCGGTGGAACGCCGCAGGGCCCCCATAATTCGCCCTGCTGAAACTCAAAATCTGAAGTCACTCACACTCAAGGTCCTCTTTTCTAAACCCGTTACCATCATGCTAACGAAGTTGTCAATCAAAAGATATGGGGTCTTTCGGAACATGCAGGGGAAAGCAAAGGCGATGGTAACATCTACTTGCAAAGCAGGTACTCCACGTTGCACACGCCGGCCCAACAAGACGATGAATCTTGTTGCGGCATGCTCGCGGCTGGCAAAAAATTCGTTTGATTCGATGCGTCGTAACGTGGATGAAAGCAAATGAGAGCGCGTGCTTCGTGGCGTTCCAGCGGCTCTCGGGCCGATACGGAACTCTGCAAAAACACGTCCCCACACATACCTGTCATGTATGCACTCGGGAGGGGTTTATATAACCCTCACCACTGAGATTCGTGGTCGCGAGGCTCATTTAGTACGCCAGACCAGCGGCAGAGCGCACCTGTCATTGATCCGCTTATCATTCGTTCTTCGCATCAGGTTGGCGCAACAACGTTCCGAGCGGCTACTGACGATTATACGGCAAGACTTGGAGTCATAGCAAATCATGGTAAACCTAGCAGTGTTAACATGAGATACAAACTGTCAGATAACAGCCACAACCTCGGTGCAGCTCACGCGTCTATGCCAAGACAAAGCAGAGTGGAAATAGACACAAACAAAACGGAAACAGCACTCATGGCACCCATGCATGCAATAAAGATATCCAATTAGTTGTAGCAGCAGTCGTCTTCGCCAAAGACTGTTTGGCCTTACGCAAATACCTTACATTCATGTGTGATCACATCGCACAAATACGTAAGTGTGCTCAGTGGCCAGGTCATCATCATCACCACCACGAACTGGTTATGGCTAATGATATAGATGTAGGAAATCCAGTGAATCCGTTGTCTTATTGAACCTCGATGAATGATCAAGCAAGTGATTACACCAACTGAGTTTCGCCGGGTATGAAGACTCGTCCAACGGGTAGTTAAAATCTCCATTAAGATTGGATACCTTGTCCCTCTTGTGCATGCTGCTGGTCTTTTGAAGAAGCCAATGGGCCAAGGTTTGAAGTAACAGAGTTCTGCATGTCTCTAAGAATCCATGGATGTGCCAGTCTTAACAATCTCAGTGACGGGATTGATCATAAGAAGAGCATGGCTTCATATTACATCATCAGCGACAGCCCTCGTAACAGTACGAAACTAACTGGAGGTTAAAAGCACTGAATTCTCTCTGCCAAATGTTAGGAGAACAAAATGATGACTGAATAGGCTCGAAATACAAAATGCAGTTTCAATCAAACTGTACAACCCATCTTGTTTTAATCTAACCACGTCTATGCCTTCCCTACGACGGTCTGTCATGCATGGGGGGGTGAGCCTATATATATATATATATATATATATACACTTACATATACACATATATATATATATGTGTATGTACATATATAAAAAAATCTATATATATGTATATATACATGTATGTCAATATGTATATACCTATATACACATTAGTCTCGCGGTCCGCCGCCACAAGCGCTCAAAGCCTTTAACTCGCAGCTTCTAAGCAAGGAAAGGGCTCCTTTACTGGTTTAGGGTTTACGATTCAGGGTTTCAACCCCCTCAACCCTCAAACCAACACACACGAATTAGTGATGCGAACCCTCAACCCTTCATGCACAAATTTTGAAAACCATACTAAATATGTGATCTTTGCACATCCCCTTCGGGCCCCTGGTCAATAGTCAATAGTGCACGTCAACTCATATTTCTTTCAAGATGGAGTTTTTGGAATTTAGGAGTCACGGGTTTGGCTTGGGTTCAAGAGCTCAGGGTTTTGCCGTCGAAAGCCAATCCTCGTTTCGAACTCGGAACTGATACAAGGCCGGCTCTCCAGAGCCAGGGGCTGATTTCCTAAACCCTAAACCCTACTTTGGTGTTTAGGGTTTAGGGTTTAGGGTTACTAGAGAATGGAAGAATGGTAGTAATAGTAGTTATAATTGTACCCCATTCCTCCATTCCCTACTAACCAAGGGTAAGAAACCCTGAACCCTCAACCCCTCACGCTGTCCACTCTAAATGACAATGCCGGACCTCTTCAGGCGCGCATCATCGTGGGCTGCGTGGGTCCTTGTGGAATTTGGGGATTCTTGGCAATGTTGATTAAGGGATTCTGAACTTTCAGCATTCTTTTTCAGTACCGTTGCAATCCGGAACCTAGAGCAAAGGCTCTACCTTTAAGGTTTAGGGTTTACGGTTTAGGCTCTTAGTGGTTTGGCTGCTTCCGCACCGGAACGCTTGCGGTCTACAGTTCATGGCTCAGGTGCTGCGGCTGCCATGGGTGTGTGCGTGTGTGACAAACTAATACCATTAATCTTGATAGTTGTATTTGCAATAATCACAGCAAAAGGAATAGCAATAACAATAGTAGTAACAGTAAATAGAAACATCACTACTATGACGGAAAAGATTACCTATTATCAACATTGGTAGTACCTAGAGCAAATGTAATGATTATAGTAACCATAATAACAATTTAATGATAATAACAATAACATTAACAGTGAAAAAACAATAAGACTAACACTACGTAGTAGTGATAATGATAGTGTGCGGATGGTAGGGCTGTCGGCTCCCCGAAACCCCGAACCCTCAACCCAGACCGACGGGGTTTAGGGTTTAGGGTTTAGGGTTGGAGTATGTATCCAAAAATCATCCTTGAAGAATGCCTTCCTTCATCCATACAATGCTAGGATACCCTTTTAGCGGCTCTATTTGCATTGGTCTTTTGAGGGGAACAGTGCAAAGGAAACCTGACCATTCAAGCAATGAAGAAGCCTGAATAAGTAGTAAGATTAGTCTGAGTCTAAGAACTCCGTATCATAAATCATGATGCGTAATGCAACACACCCCAGAACCCTATACTATCTAGTATTCAGGCCCCTATATTGAAATCCTATAAACCGTATAAACCCCTTAAGCAACCCTTCTAGACTCCTTTTACGGGAACCCTTAAAGGAACCCCATTCAAACTATTAAAACCCATATATTAACCCTTCAGAACTTCAAGTACTGTGCTGCGGACGCCGGCTCGAACCGCAGAGACCGCCTGGAACCATGCATGCCAGGACTTAGGGTTTGGGGGGGTCTTGGGATACCAGGGTTCAGGTTTGGGATACCGGGGTTCTGGGCTCACGGTTTAAGGTTTAGGGTTTGGGTTTGTTCAGAATTCAGGATTGCGGATAGTTGAGAGTTTAGGGTTTAGGCTTTGGGATACTAGAGTTTGGGGCTTTCAGGTTTGGGGCTTAAGGTCCAGGGCCTTCTAGGGTTTAAGGTTTAGGGCTTTGGATACGTAGGCTTGGAGCTTACGGGGTTCAAAGTCGGAGCCGCCGTCGAGGTAATGGCTTTGTGTTTCGGGTTTACCGTGGCAGCAACAACGCAACGAAGCGAATCGGAAGCTCGCAGCCCAAGCTGCATGGTCTGAAATGCGCAATGAAGACATCGACACTAAAACCCTGCCAGACCCTGAAACCAGCTACCCGCAGGCCAAAAGCATATTGAAACCCTCCAAAAAAAAACCTTTTGCCCTGAACTTTTCCAGCTGAAGGCATGGTGAAACCCCAGATCCCCCCCAGTATAAGAAACCTGAACCCCGAACCCTAAGCCCCAAAGCTCTAATAGTCCTCAGTTGAGCAACGTTCAGTACCGTGTAATGTACTTCAATGATGCGGGGATCTGTCTAATATGATTTAAGGCATCCTCCCCACCAAAGGGGCTGTTTAATCTTGCTCCCAAACACGACAACCCTGAAGTCTAAACCCTGAATCACTGATCCCTAAACCTAAACCCCAGACCCTAAACCCTTAAACCCTAAAACCCTACACCCTAAACCCTAAACCCTATAAGCCCTAAACCCTAAACCGCTATACCCCTCAACCCTACACCCTCAACCCTTAGAGAAAAACCCTAAAACCCTAAACTGTTAGGGAAACCCTAAACCCCCCTGCCCCCTGAAGCGCTCTGAGCAGCGGGCACAATCGCGGCCCACCGAAACCCTCGGGCCGGATCACCTGCCCCTGGACCTGGCTATCAGGTTTTGAGGGTCTTAGGGCTTTCCCTTTAGGCTTTGGAGTTTGGGTTTAGGGTTTAGGGTCTAGGGCTTAGGGTTTAGGGTTCAGGATTTAGGGTTTAAGGTTTAAGGCTTAGCCTTTTGGGTTTTTAAGGTTTAGGGGTTTAGGGTTTTAGGGTTTAGGGTTGAGGGCTTAGGGCTTAAGGTTTTGGGCTTAGGGTTTTTTAGTTACACGGGGATGCCTAGTGAAGGGCATACCCTCAACCCTACCCATTATCCCTACAGTAGAAGCCAGAAAGTTGGAAGATCATTATCCTGCTGCCCTTCAGGTAAAATATAGGACTTTCCGAAAATAGGGGACCCTAATATAGTACCCTAAATAGTAGGATTCTTATTATAAGGACCCGAAAGTAAGGTATCCCTAATTTTCGGAAACTCCCATATAGGGAATCCCAGCATTAATCATCCTAAGTTCATGTTCCAACTTTCTGGGTTCAGTTTAGGGTTTGGGGATTAGTAGGGCGTTTTTCCACGAGTCAACACTAGGGTTATACATCGGGTTTCAGAGATTCTTAAAAATTAGGCTTGGGGTGTCTGGACGTGGCGAGTTCGGGGCGCTGAGTGGGTTTCTATTCGCACCCCTGGCGTTCTAAACGGGTTCCTAGACTTAGAAGGGGTTCTCAGAATAGGCTTAGGGCACAGGAGTTTAGGCCCTAAACCCCTGAACCCTAAACCCTAAAGGGCACAGGGGTTTAGGCTTTCGAATTCTGTAGGAGTAGGAGTAGTGGTCGTAGTAGCAGCAGCAGGCGCCGCCGAAGCAATAGTAGAAATTAGGGTTCCTTTTCCGGGGTCTATAAGGGTTACTATAAGGGATCTAGAAGGGTACTATAATAATTCGTAGAAGTAGGCGTCAGCAGCAACAGAAACGATGCCAACAAGAATAACACCCGTTGTGACAATATTAACAGAAAGACAGCACACAGTCGAGTTTTGTCCGGAGACAGCAATCCGCCGGCAGCGCTATTGGGTTCTCATCCTCGCACCAGGTCGGCTTCGGGAGGAGGGATGAGGGATTTTCGATAGATTCGAAGTAACCCAAAGCATCAACCACTTCAAGCCGACGCCCCAAAAGCCTTACCATAAAACCTTACGCCACGTGACAGGAGTTGTCCACATTTCTGGGCCCTGGCGGGGAAGTCCTGAGTAGAGAGGAAGCCAAAAACTGTTTTAGGGTTTAGGGAAGAAAGCATTGACAATCCCAGCAAGAATCCTCCTCACCCCATCATTCAACTTTTTTGAACCTACTGTAGGCCATGTAGACTTACAAGGGAAAGCTGCGGAAGTCTGTGTTTTGGTGTGTACTCTATATATATACACACACATATGGTCATGTATTTATACATATATATATATATATATGTATGTGTGTGTGTGCGTATGCATGCATATATATATATATACACACAGCAACATATGACAACTTGTTGTTCAGTTTACTGTAATTAGACTCATTTATTTGCTATTTTCTAATCTATTTGTGTACCTATCTGTTTATTCAATCGTTTGCTTGTTTATTGACAGTTTAGATGAATGTATGTATGTAGGTAAGTAGGTAGGTAGGCATGTATGTGTTTATGTGTGTATATATATATAGATGTATAACCCATATAATAGCTGTAACAGCAACACCTGGCCAAAGAGATCCTGCCTTCAGCGACGGAAGGAGGGTAGGGAGGGAGGGGGGAGGGAGGGAGTGCAGAGATTTTAGGGTTAAGGCTTAGCATTTCGGCAATTTAGGCTTTGGGCTTCAGGTTTAGAGTCAGAACCCAAGACCCTGTCACATGCAAGTCTCCTCAGCTTCCTCTTGGACGACCTCACCCTCCGTCACCGGCAAGATGTGCATGAGAAAGCCCTCGTGCCTAAGACTTCAGGGGGTTTCAAGGTTTAGGGTTTAGGCCTCAAGAACCAGGGTTTAGGGTCTAGGTTTCAGGGTGTGAGGCTTTGTAGCATCGGCTTGCAGACCAGGGCCTATGTTCTCTGATTAAGGTTGAGGGTTTACAAGTTCTTTCTTTCAGGGCTCTACTGGTTGAGGCCTGGGGTTTACATGAGCTTTTGGGTCTAGAGTTTGGTTTAGGGTTTCGGGTTTTGGTGGTCTGAGGTTTATGATACAATGGGCTATTTGCACTTCCCAAAACACGAAGACCTGTAACACTGTTGTAGAGGTCGGACATGGTATAATTCCCTTGTACCCTACAAACCTAGTCTAAGTATTGAGGTCCCGGGTTTCTGTTAAAACCCTATAAACCCCTTATAGAAATTAGCCCTTGTACAACCTTTTTGAAGGAACCCTGGATAAGGAGCCCCTTTCTAATTACTAAGGCACCTACGATAAACCCACCCTCCCGAAATCTATCAAGCTCCGAAGCAAGCCCTCGGCTTGCGACCTGGACACCCTACTTGTTTTGTAGGTCCTCAGTATAAACCCCAATGCAGGATTTTGAAGGACTCTACAAAACACTGGGTGTTTGTAGGTTATGGTACCTGCACAAACGGTACTTTCGTGCTTCTTGAGGCTTTGGGGTTAGGGCCTAGGCTTTCACGGTGCTGGCAGCACATTTAGCACAGACTCCAGGAATTAAAGCAATCGATGCTCTAATAGGACAAAAGACCAGAATGCTGGTACGATGAAAGCATAAGTAGTGATACTAGCGATAGAAACCCAGCTTGATACGACGACAAATATTGAGGGTTCAAGGCTTCGTTTAGAGTTACGGGTGGAATCTCCGCTTAGCCTCGGCGCAGTTCACAGACAAATCGACTGTCTAACGCTTAGAGTTGGGGTCCTAGGGCCTGGGTGTAAGATTTCAGGCGGACCCGAATGAGAGGCTCCCCCTCTTAAGGAGGACTCCCAACAGCCCTCGAATAGGTTTAAGTCGGTGAGGGGTAACCAAGGTCGCCATGGCGGGGTTCAGGCTTCGGGTTTTATGGGTAGGCTCCTACGCATCCTTAATCTCTAAACTCTAAACCCCAAACCCTAACTGCTCGGCCCATTTGAGACTGCGACTCCTTGCTCTCAATCCTGAACCCCACAGCTGGGACCCGGCGCAAGAACCTTGCCCTGTAGACACCCCTGAGTGTTAGCACTGCTTCTTGGCTCCCAAAAGCCGCAGGTACTGACCTTGGGTGGGGTTCAGGTGCGGAGCTTGGCTTCGAAACCAGTTCCTACTGGCATGGCTAGTAGCAGCAACAGCAGCAACAGCAGCAGCAGCGGCAGAAGATGTGGTTGTCGTACTTGTCCTAGTGCTATAGTAGTCGTCGTCGTGGTAGTCGTTGTTGTAGTTGCACAACAAACATTATAGGAGGAGTAGTGGTGGCAGTAGTAGTAGTAGTAGTAGCAGCAGCAGCAGTAGTAGTAGTCGCAGGAGTAGTAGTAGTAGTAGTAGTAGTAGTAGTGGTAGTGGTAGTGGTAGTGGTAGTGGTACTGGTACTGGTACTGGTACTGGTACTGGTACTGGTACTGGTACTGGTACTGTAGTAGTAGTAGTAGTAGTTGTTGTTGTTGTACAACCAGCAGTAGTAGCAAACTGCAACAGCAACGCGGCAGGAAGCTATGACGGAGAAGCCACGACAAGAAGTGAAGAAACATGTCAGATAGCAGTCGTGACATTCTCATTGACGTAGCGAATGCTGATGTATTCGTACTCTGCAGCACGACCCGGAGGGATTTTAACAATAATGCATTATTGCTCAGATGATGAAAACCGCGATCACTGTGTTTGTGTGTGCGTGTTGCTTCCTTTCCTACCATGGCTTTGTTTCCAGTTATCACCATGGAAGCAACGGAAGAAGTATAGTGGATCTACAGTTGGGCTAAACAAATCCCAGTCCCAACACCCTACACCTTGAAACATGACGCCTCATCTTTTAATCCTTGGTGGCACCTATAATTATTAAACAAATGTGAGCCCTGCGTAGAAAAATCCTAAACCCACACCCTAGCACCCGAGCCGCCTAAAACCTAAACCCTGAGCTGCATTACTAAATCCAAAAACCTTAGGCCCCCAATGCCGCAGTGACTGATGGTACCCTTATCGGAACCCTTCTAGCATCCCTTTAAGGGGCCCCAAACCCTTGCCGAGGTCTCCTGGACTGACATACTCGGGAGCCGGCGAAGCTCACCCTTCAGCATGACCTGCTTAGGCATCTTACGGTTGAGGGTCTGGGGCTTGACCTTCAACCCCTGTACCCCCTCACATCCACCACCACCCCAAGCCCCTACTGCCTACTCCCGACCCCCTATCCCCTCCACACCCCCTCCGCCCCGTCTCAAAACAAACTGTGTCTCCGAGTTTGGGGCTTGGGGCCTAAACAAACCCCAAGCGCCAATCTGCTACAATAACCCCTATAGTAACCCTTACAGATCCCTTTCAAAGAGCCCTCCCTAAACCCTTCAACACTAAACCCTAAACCCTCACCCCTTTAAAGGAACCCGATACTAAAGCCCCTTTAAAGGAACCCTAAACCCTAAAGCCCCCTTTAAAGGAATCCGAAACGAAAGCCGCGAGCTTCGGGTTGAAATTTTTAGGTTTCAGGGCTTCGGTTCAAGGCTTCGGTGCTTAGCTGCCTTGGGTTTAGATTTTAGGGTTTAGGGTTTAGGGTTTAGGGGTTCAGGGTGTAGGGGTTTATAGGGTTTAGGGGTTTAGGGTTCAGGGTTTGTAGGGTTTAGGGGTTTAGGGGTTTAGGGTGTAGGGCTTAGGATTTAGCTTTGGGATGACGGGTTGAGGGGTCGAGACCTCAGTGCGCTTCCACCTGAAACCTCAGAAACTGGAACCTAAAGCCTATACACCCTCCGACAGCCCTAACTCTATTCTTCTTCAATAGCCGGGTCCAATTCAGTTCAAACTTTCTAAGATAAATGAAATGTTTGAAGCCAAAAAGTTTGGGGTTCTCCCATTGGCCGAAACTAAAATCAACGCGAGCCATGTCGATATCTTGACACATGTAGAGCCTCGACCAGCACTCTCTAAACCCCCGGAAACCTCCCAAACCCTAGGCCCTACAAATTCTGAACCCACAACCTAAAAAACAACCGCAACCCAAACATAAAACAAAAACCCCAAACCCCGAAAAACCATCCTAAAACCCCAAACCAAAACCCCAAAACCCCAAACCCCCAGAAAACATCCTAAAACCCTAAACCCAAACCCCCAAAAACCCATAAGCCCAGGGCGCTTGCAATCCCGGGGAAGCTCGGCAGCTGAAGCCCCAAACGCCCAACAGAAGGCTTTGGGGCTTGGGAGTTCGCTCAAAGGCTCATGGGACTTAGTAAGTACCCAGAGACTCCGATATCCCTTAATTAAGGAATATACCTTAAATTATAGTAGGATCCCTAATATGATTTAAGGAGTATTCCTTAATTAAGGGATATTGCAGTCTCTGGGTAAGGTTCTAAGTAGCTGAGATAACCCCACTTAGGGGACTTATAATTACCCAAATTTAACCTACTTACTAAGTTTCATGATCCCTGGAACGCCCTTATACAACTTTCCATGAAACCTGTCGGAACACTCTGAAACCTGTTTCAAAAGCACCTGTAAAACCCCAGAAACCCTAAACCGTAAACCCTATAAACCCTACAAGACCTATAAATCCCTGTAAACCCTTGTATCCACCCTTGCGGAGAGCTCTTCAAGGAACCCGTAAAAAGCCCTGGGAGGCCTTCGTCTCTAAGGCGATGTCCAGGTGGCCCAGTACGGAACTTATCGGACCCCCGTTGCCTTCAAAGGGGGTAGGGCTTAGGGTTTTGAGGGTTTAGGGCTTTGGGTTTCAGGCTTAGGATTTAGGGTTTAGGGTTTAGGAGTTTTCGGGGTTCCCATGATGGCTGATATTCGTCTTATCGGGGGCTTTGGGGTTTAAAGGCTTTTGGAGGCTGCGGCTTCCGGGCCTTTTATGACTTTGGATTTTGGGTTGAACTGTTCTTTTTTTTTGGGGGGGGGGGGGGCAAATGCCCTTTAGGGCGTCGTCGAAACTCCTAAACAAGCAATGTACCTCAACGTTAAAACTTGAACATATGAACCTGTCGCTCCATTCAGGGATAGTTTGGTTCTTTGGGTGCGCTGAGGAGCGGAAGGATCAATTTGGGTTGGCACTAGATCTTTGCGGCTCGGCGCGCTACTTTTTTCTTGTACAGAGATGCAGACCCCTGACTAATCACTCCCTTCCGTTAATAAGGACAAGGATCCTAGTTTAAGGCCCTTACAGAGACGGGCTTCTTAATCTGTGGTCTACCTTCTTCGTGCTGTGGGCCTGAGTTTGGGGTTCCGGGTCTTCAGGGCCTTGAGTTGACTCCAAGTCCCGTTGATGACCTCTACAAAAAACAGAGGGTTGTTTTAATCTGCAAGGGCTCTTTCTCCGCCCCGCTTTTTATGGTTTAGGGTTTAACTCCACATTCCGCCCCGCCCCTTAAAACAAAACAAGCAAACAAAAGAAAACTAACAACAACAAATAAACACGGCGCTTCACACTCCGCTGCGCGCCTACTAGCTCCAGATCGTGCTCCATCCAGGGCCCACACCTGCTAAAGGCACTTTAACTGGCATCATCAGGGTTTTATTCTCGGTGTTGATTATGTTCGGCGTGTGCGCCGCAGTAGTAGCACTGCCAAAAAGTCGTTGCTCACAGCTTTGCTGGTATTGCCAGCAGTCGAGTCTAAAACAGGGGCCTTAATGGTTTTCCGGCTATGTCATAGCGACTATACAGGAATAGCAATACTAATTATTCCGAGCCATATATGGAACCGCAAACGTCGTCGTCTGGCGAGGTCTTTCTTGTCATGATGAAGGTGAAACCCTAAAACCCTAAAGCGCTAAGCCCTAACCCTCGGATACCCCAAACCCTAGACCCCAAACCGTACAAACCCTCTATCCCCCCACCCCCTGAAGGCTCCTTTGAGGGTTCCTATCGCGTTCCTCTAAGGGCTACAAAAGGGTACTACTCCAGATGGGGAGATATGTGGGGTGTGCCGCTCAGCGTCCGAGGTCTGCATCGGTCCGAGCCCTTGAGTCTAAAGTTACAGGCTTTGGGGCTTCGGAGGTTTAGGGCTGAGGGCTTTAAGGCTTAGGGTTCAGGGCTTTGGGTTTACAGTTCAGGGTTTCATGCTTCAGGGTGTGAAGTGTTGGGGTTTAGGGGCGGGTCTACAGCATCAGCAGCAGTGAGGAGAACAACACTTTTTCCAATCACACGACAAGCAATGACAATGAATCTTCTGATGATAAGAGCATCAACAATAACACAGCTCGTGATAGCCATAAAGCCACAACAACAACATCATGAAACAGTTGCGGTAGCAGTAGTCGTAGTAGTAGTAATCGTCGTCGTCGTCGTGGTGGTGGTGGTGGTGGCGGTGGCGGCGGCGGTGGTGGTGGTAGTGTCAGCAGCAGCAGTGTAATGATAAATCACATCTAATAAAGACCGAGGCGCAATCCGAGGGACGGAATCTGGAGCTCGGCTTTCGCCACAGTCTTACCTGTCGCAGCTGGCTCCGAGGCTGCGAGGGTTCCTTTGGTTCCCTTAACCCATACATGCTACTATATGCTACTATGTGACACAGCGAAGTTTAGGGTTTGGGGGCTAACGGTCTAGGGACACAGGGTTTTGAGTCTAGGGCTCCGGATTTATGGACTCAGTGCTTCGAGTTCATGGATCGAGGAAAGGTGTGGGGATTCAGTGTTTAGAATGTGCGGATCGAGGCAGGGATCCAGGGCGTAGAATTCAATGTTCAGGTTTGTTTAGAGGCTCATGGGACTTAGTAAGTAAGGTTGTAAGTAGGTTGTAATTAGGATAACCCCACTTAGGTGACGTATAACCCCAATTATAGCCTACGTACTAAGTCTCATGATCCTAAATGAGGAACTCAGGTTTAGGGCTCTCGGCCTTCGCAGCTACGCATCTTTCCTGGAAACCCTTTCCTGTTACTCGCAACTCTAGAACCGTGGCGACGAAACGGATACTACTTACTAAGTCCCCGGAGCCCTAAAGTACTTGTCCAGTATCCAAGGGGAACTCGAAGTTAGCCGCTAAGGTTATACAGGCGTTAAAATACCCAGCTTTCTATGGATGTCAAGTGCTTCGCTGCCTCTAACTTCGTCGCCGTCCATTGGGATAATTTCATGAAGGGGACCCTGCATTCGCAACCAGCGCAGAGTCACCCAACTCATATCCAGTTTGTATGCCAGGCTTTGGCATTGGTCCTCCACCCCGAAAAACCTTAGACGACAGATCCGACTGTGTCGGATCAGCACGTCGGTCCCAGGCGGAAGCACCGGTTTTTCGGGCCAGCAGCCGTCCTCCAGCTTCAGAGATTTGTCCTTGGCAAAAGTTCATGGTTTAACTCGGTCTTCCAGAAATATTCGCAAAGCCAAGGTTAGCTACTCTACTACTAAGAATCTAGCCCGACTTAGAACCTCCAGAGCCCCTGAAATGGCTTCTTTGGCTTGGATTTTTGTTTTAGGGTCGCCCTTCGGAGTATCGACGCTAGGGAGCCTAGGTGTTGAAGGAGCCTGAAATCTATATGGGCGAAGAAATCGTTTAGGGTTTATNATGGCTTCTTTGGCTTGGATTTTTGTTTTAGGGTCGCCCTTCGGAGTATCGACGCTAGGGAGCCTAGGTGTTGAAGGAGCCTGAAATCTATATGGGCGAAGAAATCGTTTAGGGTTTATCAGGGTTTAGGGTTTATGCGCAATAAACTATAAGCAAGACGATCGAACACTGAAAATCCAAAAGGCTGACTGCAAACCCAAACCCGAAACCCTGAACCCTAAACCAAAGAGCACTCTAAGTCCCACTGAGTGCTCGGACATCTTCGAAGCCCCTGCCCTGACGGGTGACGGATCAAAAAATTAAATTGGGATCAAAAAAAGTCAAACCACAAAGAGCAAGAAAAATTAAAATCAGGATCAATAAAAAATTAAACCACTACTTTTGCAGCAGGGCTACAGAAAAACCTGAGGGGGAGGGATCAAAAAAAAAACTAAATTTGTATCAAAAAAATAAACTGGTCGTAGTAGTCCCGTAGTATTTACATAGGAAAACTTCTGATTCCGCTATGTTTTCATAGGAAACCCTTCATGTTCTCGATATTTTAATCGCGAAAGCCTCTATTGTCGGTGCCGAGGTCACGTAGCCACCAAAAGCCGGGGTCACTTAGCCAAGGCGAGTCCGCACCGTTTTGGGTCACTTCGCAACCAAATTTCGGGGTCACTTGGCCACNACTTAGCCAAGGCGAGTCCGCACCGTTTTGGGTCACTTCGCAACCAAATTTCGGGGTCACTTGGCCACCGGATTCAACTTTCGGGTTCAAACCTCTTCGGATGCATCATATATCATATACACCCCCTCATCTGGCGATTCCGGTTCCTCCTGCATCTTAGACACGCCCCCTCATTTGGCGACTTCGGTTCATCGTAAATCTTAAATAGGACCCCTCAATTCGCGATTCGGATTCATCATCTATCAAAAAACACGCCCCCTCATTTGGCGATCCCGGTTCATCCTCATTTGGCGATTCCGGTTCATCATGTACATTGAACACGCCCCCTTATTTGGCGGGTTCATCATATCTCTACAACACGCCCCCTCATTGGCAAATCCGGGTCATCATATACATTGAAAATGCCCCCTTACTTGGCGATTCCGGTTCATCATATACCTTAATTAAGCATGTAACATGCACGCTCATTTCGCGAATCGGATTCATATCTTAAGCACGCCCCCTCATTTGGCGATTCCGGTTCCTCATGTACATTAAACACGCCCACTCATTTGGCGATCCCGTTCATCATGTACATTCAACACGGATTCATCATATCTCTACAACACGCCCGCTGATTGGCGAACCGGTTCATCATATATCTTAGACATGCCTTTTTACTTGGCGA
Source organism: Symbiodinium sp. clade A Y106 (assembly GCA_003297005.1). Lineage (NCBI taxonomy): Eukaryota > Dinophyceae > Suessiales > Symbiodiniaceae > Symbiodinium > Symbiodinium sp. clade A. Next base: position 36,119 of record BGNK01003975.1, read on the forward strand.
CTCCGGTTCATCATGTATCTTAAACATGCTCCGTCATTTAGCGATTCCGGAGTCATCATATATCTTAAACACGCCCCGCTTACTTGGCGAATCCGGTTCATCATATATCTTAAGCACGCCCCGCTGACTTGGCGAATCCTAAGTTGCTAACAAGCAGCGCTTGGAATATCTGCGCTTGGGTGCGCTTAGGTGCGCTTGACTAGCTTGTGTCGGGAACGAGAGATGCAGGTTTTTTCGCACGGCAGGCGGATGCAGGCAATGCAGGCCAATCTGCGCCACGTCCTGGGGGACGGTTCGGCCTAAACCCCCATCCCAAGGGGTTTCGGGTATAGTGGCTCGGGTTCGCTTCATCGGCGACTCTGCAGGCCGTTGAAGGCTCTATCGGCGGATCTGCCCAAGGTCGTGTTGGGTCCTTGAAAGGCCTGCAAGTAACATGCGTTTTCACAGGCCCGCAAAACGCATGTCAGGCAGGCTTTCTTTTGCAGGCCCCCTAAAGCTTTATTGAAGGCCCCTGAAAAGCTTTTTTGCAGGCTCTTCGTCTGGACTTCCGTCTGCTCAGGCCTTCGAGGGCTTCGGGCCCTTCGGTTTTGGAGGGGTGTTCAGGGTGTGGGTTTCGAAGCTGTGCGTTTCACAGGGCTTTAAAAACGCACAACAAATTGCCAGGACGACCCCAGAACTGAAGCACAATGAGGAATCAGATTTCGGGCTTGGCACGGTGGTAGCTGTGCGTTTCACAAGGCTTTAGGAACGCACAACAGTCCAGCAAAAGACTCCAGAACTCAAGCACACTGAGGTATCAGATTTCGGGTTTAATTTGGCATCGGGGTCTGTGCGTTTCACAGGGCTTTAGGAACGCACAACCGATTGTCCAGCCAAAGACTCCAGAACTCAAGCACTGAGGTGTCAGATTTCGGGCTGAACCCTAAACCCCCTCAAACCCTCCAAACCCAAACCCCAAGCAAAAGCAACGAACTGGGTACCTGGCCGTGGGGCGGGATGGGTTGGGGGGAGGCCCCACACACAGCTGAGCACGAGACACAACGGAAGGACAAAAACAACGAACAGGGTCCGGCCAGGTGGGGAGGGATGGGTTGGGGGGAGACCCCACACAGCAGCACACGACACACACAAAAACCCGGAACCCAATTGTCCAGAGAATGTGTGGTCTATAAGCCATATTGAGTTTAGGGTTTTAAAACCTAATCTGCTATACTAGATACTCTTATAAAAGGTGCTCTCGTGTGCTGCAGAAAGACATTTTCATCGCGCTGCGGGCTGCGATCAAGGCATGTAGAAGATGCCTCCTTCTTTGACCCCTAAACAAGAAGGCACCCCTGCAAAACTGGCCGCTCAGTTCAATGTGCGCGCCCTTTGAAGGACCCCACTTCTGCGCGGTCGGGCAACAGACCTGGCAATCATATCGCGAGTACTATCGCGAAGCTCTGGGAACATAGACATGGGTCGCAGTTTCTCAGGGCGGGTGTCATCAGCTAATGTTGTGCGTTTCTGTACGCTTGTTCCTTGTGGGCATGTTTTTGAGTTTTTTGCCTCTAAGGCCGCCTTCGGGCTGAGTTATGCTGCCGAGCCCTGCTGACGCTTGGCTGCTTCAATAGTGCCGCTTGTGGTTCAAGGACGACGGCATCAACGTCAACTTTACGACACTCTTCATCAGTCGCGCCGTCTACGCGACCCCGACCGGCAAAGAGACACTGGAAGCCATCCAAGAGCTTCTTTGGTAACTGGGCAAACGTGAAGCCTTGCAGGGGCACGGATGCCACCCAAACAGGAGGCAAAGCAACGACTTCCCAGATGTTGATGAAGGTCCAGAGTTTCCACAAAGAGACGTGGGATCTTTGCAAAGAGTATTCCTTAGAGGCTGAGTATCCCAGTATTTCGCCAAAGAAACTTATGCGACACCAAATTTCCCTAGAAGCCCTAATCAACTATGCATTCAGTAGTAAAACCTGTTCGCAACAACCGACAGGATACTACACAAGAAGGCTTTAAACCTGTAAAACACCAAAGTTTACTACCCCAAGGGCTCTAAACCCACAAAATGCAAATGCGACACCGTTTTTCCCCAGAAGGCCTAATCAACTCTGCATTCAGTAGTAAAACCTATTCACAACAACCGAAAGGATACTACACAAGAAGGTTTTAAACCTGTAAAACGCCAAAGGCTACTACCCCCAAGGCTCGAAACCTACAAAACGCGAAGCCTTTGCGGAACCCTAAACCAAACAGATGCCTGCGAGGCCGACGGCACGGCTGCTGCTGTAACTCCCCACAAATGGCCAGAAGAGAACTTGGCAGTGACGACTGCCTGCGTGAGATTTAGGGTTTGGGGCTTGGAGCTTAGGGTTTAGGGTTTGGCGTTTAGGGAATTAGCGATTATAGGGGTTCAGGGTGAAGGATTTACTGAGGGTTCAGGGTTTCCGGAAACTGCCTGCAGAATCTTCACGGCGATAAGCGCCACTACGAATATGGTATACAAGTATGCCAGCATCGCACACTCTTCATCAGTCGCGCCGTCTACGCGACCCTGACCGGCAAAGAGACACTGGAAGCCATCCAAGAGCTTCTTTGGTGACTTCGCAAACGAAGCCCTGCAGGGGCACGGATGCCACCCAAACAGAAGGCAAAGCGACGACTTCCCAGATGTCGATGAAAGTCCAGAGTTTCCACAAAGAGACGTGGGATCTTTGCAAAGAATATTCCTGAGAGGCTGGGTATCCCAGTATTTCGCCAAAAGAACTTATGCGACACCGTATTTCCCTAGAAGGCCTAATCAACTATGCATTCAGTACTAAAACCTATTCGCAACAACAGACATGATACTACACAAGAAGGCTTTAAACCTGTAAACACCAAAGTTTACTACCCCAAGGGCTCTAAACCCACAAAACGCAAATGCGACACCGTTTTTCCCCAGAAGGCCTAATCAACTCTGCATTCCGTAGTAAAACCTATTCACAACAACCGAAGGGATACTACACAAGAGGCTTTAAACCTGTAAAACGCCAAAGGTTACTACCCCAAGGGCTCTAAACCCACAAAACGCAAATGCGACACCGTATTTCCCTAGTACCTAATCAACTCTGCATTCAGTAGTAAAACCTATTCGCAACAACCGAAAGGATACTACACAAGAGGCTTTAAACCTGTAAAACGCCAAAGGTTACTGCCCCAAATTAAGGCTCTAAACCTACAAAGCGCAAAGATCTACAACCCCAGCAGCTTTAAACCTGTAACACGCAAAGATTTACTACCCAAACATCTTTAAACGGTAAACCTTTCCTATTTACTACCGTGAGAGGATGCAACCGAGAAACCCTTGAAGCCAAAACCCCAGTAATTACCCACCTAGAGACTCTGAAACTCGGTTTCGAGATCTTCTCGCTGCTGGCGTGGCTCTCGCGCAGCTCTTCCTCGGTGTCCGTGGCCGCAGACTCCTGCTTTTGCATTGCATGGGTTTATGGTTCAGGGTTTTGCGGGGGGTTAACTTCAGGTCTTAAGATTCTGGTAGCGTAGGGGCCTTTATGCTTTAGTTTTGGGCTTTCGATTTTTTTTGGGTCCTTCTTCTTTCCTGGCTGCGGAAGCACATGGCTGCCCAAACGATGACAAAAGCAACAGCGATCTAGACGGGCTGCAAAATGGTCAGCGCGAAAAGAAGGTTTTTCCTGACGCTGGAAACCCTCTTGTGCGAGACAGTCAAGCAGGCTTGAGAAAGCCAAAGAGCGCCCACGAAGACATTGATCCAAATGAGCAATGCTTTTTTCACCTTCTCAGGCATAAGGCTCGACGAGAAGCCGCGCGGGCGCGAGCCGAAGCGTGCCATCGAGGTTTGGAGGGCCAGGGGTTTCGGGCTTGGGGGTATCGGGCCGTTTGACGGTTTGAATAGGAACGATTATTCATCTTTGAGGCCCCCTCAGACGAGGCAGATTGAACCCTAAACCCTTAAAACCCTTAACCTTATAGGCCCTAAACCACAGGCCGTCGTGCGTTTAGGGGTCGCCCAAAAACGCGCACAGCCTCCACCCTAAACCCTTAACCCTATTAAACCTTCAACCACAGGACGACCGAGCTGACGAGAAGCCGCGCGGTCGCGAGCCGAAGCGTGCCATCGAGGTTTGGAGGGCCAGGGATTTCGGGTTTAGGGGTATCGGGCCGTTTGGCGGTTTGAATAGGAACGGTTTTTCATCTTTGAGGCCCCCTCAGACGAGGCAGATTGAACCCTAAACCCTTAACCCTATAGACCCTAAACCACAGGCCGTCGTGCGTTTAGGGGTTGCCCGAAAACCCACCCTAAACCCTTAACCCTATTAAACCTTCAACCACAGGACGACCGAGCTGACGAGAAGGCGCGGGCGCCCGCCGAAGCGTGCCATCGAGGTTTGGAGGGCCAGGGATTTCGGGTTTGGGGTATCGGGCCGTTTGACGGTTTGAATAGGAACGATTTTTCATCTTTGAGGCTCCCTCAGACGAGGCAGATTGAACCCTAAACCCTTAAAACCCTAAACCCTATAGGCCCTAAACCACAGGCCGTCGTGCGTTTAGGGGTTGCCCGAAAACGCACACAGCCTCACCCTGAACCCTAAACGCTTAACCCTATAAACCCTAGACCACAGGACGACCGAGCCTACGAGAAGCCGCGCGGTCGCGAGCCGAAGCGTGCCATCGAGGTTTGGAGGGCCAAGGATTTCGGGTTTAGGGGTTTCGGGCCGCTTGACGGTTTGAATGAACGATTTTTCATCTTTCAGGCCTCAGACGAGGAAGATCCACGTGCCGCCCCGAACCCTAAACCCTTGACCCTAAACCCTATAGACCCTAAACCACAGGCCGTCGTGCGTTTAGGGGTTGCCCAAAAACGCACACAAAATCCAGCCTGAATCCTCTACCCCAAGCCTTAAACCACAAGCCTTGTGTACTCGCAAGTCTGGCAAGAGCAAGCCGGCTCCGCCTGGGTACAGTGAAGAAGAGCTGGCTGCCCGCTACGGTGCCGTTGGCACAGCCAAGACTTCACATGTAGCAATCAGATTGACAGAGGCTCGATGCCTATACCTGTATAATCGTGGCCCATCATCAGAACTGCACTCGGATACTGACACCTCCGAACAGCCGAGTCAGGATGACATGAGTCAAGAAGCCAAAGATCTACATCGTTGTCCAAAGTGCACATACATAGACAAATCAGTCTACATTCCTAAGCACTCTGAACTTGATGCCAAAGTGGCCAACGAAACATTATTTCGACTACGGTGTTCATATTTCTCTCCGCGAGTACCAATGCCATCCCCGAGACGATTGCGGATGCAAAACTCAACTATCAGCCCGACTCCCGGAAGAAAGAAAGTCCGCTGAACTTCAAAGTTTTGGTTCTGTAGTCAGTGAAAGCAAGAAGTTATGTGAACATTAATCTCGGATCTTGGAAATTTACTCGTCGCACTCTCAACTCTGCGAGATGACATATCTAATTACACAGCAGTTCGAACTTGGATTACAAAGCCTAAAGTTTATAGCTTCCCAGACATTCGAATTCAGGCCAAAGCAGGACGGGTGTAAAATGAAGCCCAACCTTGCCACAATGTTCGCTTCAATATACCGGACCGGTTTTCTTTGTACTTTCCAACTGATGACCGTCACTAGATCTTGCACTAGAGCTAATGCAGAAATCCCTGGAAGCTCACGTATCACATATGGAAATGCTGGCTTTGGCATGAGCAATCGTAACAGTCATAGTTATTTAATTGCAGCTCGCAGGACCAACCAATTCGGCACGACGAGCCACAGATAGCATCCAACAACCCGTGAGGATTTATTGCGAAGCACCGAAGTGATCTATTGCAGAGCGGAGAAAAGGAGATCTATTAACCAAACCTCGGTACACACTAAAATGCCGACAATGTGGCTTGCTGTATCCCCCAGTGCCGGAACTGTGGCTTGATAATCCCTTTGCCTGAATCCTTGGCCTAACTATCCCTATGCCAGAATCGTTGGCTTAACCGATTGCCTACCGGATGATGCAGTCGACTTTGCAGTGACACTACACACAACCGACAGGACCACCAACCACGACCAACAACAATGCAGCCGATGGCTATTGCCGACACAGCAGCGGATGCGGAGGTGCTTCTCACTTGTTCCGGAATCCCAGGCTTAGCCAGATCAACCGGAACCAGAAATCGAACCTTTGATTCAACCTCAGTCAATCCTTCCAATCACCACGAGGCCTTGCTACCCTGAAGTCATGAACGGACCGTTGGGCAAGGTGATTGGATTTCGGGTGTTCCGGGTGGCTGTTTGCCGACACCGGCTATTTGGAGAGTCAGGGAAAGTGTTTGGGAGGCAAGGGACTGTTGGCAGTTGCCGAAGCAGCCCTGTACCAACCGGAAGCTGTCTCCTCTACGCTGAAAACGGAGGAGAACGCGCGCGCCTCAACACACGAAGTGGAGACACGAACAACAGCTAGGGAAAATAGCGGGGGACTTCGAGATAGAGTGGCACGAAGACGCGATCGTCCGCGTACCTAAGATGAGTTGCGTGATGGATACGGTACAGGTGACACGTAAGTGCACTGGTCCTATCAAAAGAACGCAGCAAACGACGCACAAGCCTGCGCAATTTCACGCGAACTCTAGCCCAATGTTGGCGCCTAGCCAAGTACGAAGGGAAGAACTTCCTTAAGATGAAGAATCGAATATCGTAGTAAAACTCTTGAAAGAAGTAAACCGCATGTTCCCAAAGTGTAGGCCAGCCGTCAGATGTAGGCATACACCAGTGATGAGGGAATTCAGAAATATGGAATGCTCCCTGTTGGCAGGATGCCGAATCAGGGGCAGAGGTAGGTATGGGTGTGAATGCAAGGACAAACTCTACCCGGTGGCCTGGCTCGTGCCTACGCGGGGAGTACAGTACAGAAGTATGGAAGGAAAGCTCTACCGTTTCGAGAGCGATATGGAGGGGCTATGGCGTCGGTAGGCTCTACGCTACGACACCTAGCAAAGCTGAGGCCGTTAACCATTTATTTGCAGGGCAAACTCTGATTCCAAGACACAGTGATGATAACTCTGCTTTTTGTGTCTTGAGCCAGATATCAGTAGTAACGTCTTGGTGTGAAACGCCAAAATACTCGCAAGTCTTGACAAAAGCCGAAGGAAACGAAACAGAAAACGTTCAAAGGTATAGCAAACAATTTTCGGCATGCTGCTGTAAAAAAACCCTGCATTTGGCCTAAACAGTGCCAATTTAACGCCAGAATGCTGTGAAAGTCTTAGCAAACGCCGAACGAAACATAACACAAAACGTGCGAGGGGTCTTGCACACAAGTTTCGGAATGCTGTTGCAGAGAACTCTTGCTTTTTAGTCGTGGCCTATACAATGTCAACCTGCTGTCAAACTGCTGCGAAAGTCTTGGCAAACGCCGAACGAAACATAACATAAAACGTGGGAAAGGTTTTACACACAATTTTCGGTATGCTGGTGTAGGGAATTCCTGCGTTTAAATCGTAGTAGATGCAATGCCAACCTATTGCCAAAATGCCGCCAAAATCTTAGCAAGCACTGAACGAAACGGAACAGAATACGTCCGAGGATACATGTTGCGCGAGACTTATCTGTAAACGGTACATGATCTTGGATGCAATGCATATGAAAATCTGCATGAACGATACTCGAAAAACTATGATCCTGAACAAATTTCAATGTGACAACGCACCTGCTGTAGAAGAAATGTGTTCGAGAGCGTATCTGCAAAACGATGCATGGTTTTTAGCTTGGGGCTTGCTGAAACTAAGTTCCTTACAGGCACCGGGATTTAGCGGATCTCTAGATTGCGGCAAACGCAACAGCGCAAAGCCAGCCATTCCCCATGTAAACACACGATCTGCAAGCACCCGCTCAAGAAATATATGGGAGTTTCCGAAAATAGGGGTCGCCAATATAGCACGATAACATAAATTCCGGAAGTTTTTCTTCTCATCGCATCAAGGCCGCATCAAGGGATCGCCGCCACCTGAGTTGGAGCTAATTGCAAACAAGCCAAGGAATGTGATTCCCAGGTTGCGGGCACTCTTGCTTCCTGGCCCAGCACCTTGCACACCAAAACCTGCGTCAGAAGTGGTTATAGTGACTGCCGTAAGAATAATGAGCAACTCGCCTTGTCTGTGCTTGGAAAGGACGCCCAGGCATACCCTGATTCACAACCAATTCGAAGATCTGTAGAGATATAGACTCGTGTCTGTGCTGCACCTCCTGCATGCCCTCGGACACGCGTCCCCATCGGTCGCACCGCTAACACTGTGCGTGCAGATCTCGCCAGTTGAGATTCATCCTGTCACAGAAACAAATAAAGATTCCTGTAACAACTTTAGTAACCTTATGTTGGGATCCAGACCCAAGCGGCCATTGTTTGTAGCTCTCGATGGGGATGTCTTGTATTGATATTGAGGACACTGCAACTCAATACCATGACGTCTGTCCTTTGGCGCAGCCCACTTCACGGACTTGCACTTCTTGAATACTCCGGGCGCCTCAGTCTTGGTTGCGAGGTGTACAAACATCAGAAAAAACAATGCAAGTCCATAAACTGTTTGTTGCACCTTGGGCACAGGTTTTGGAGTTGACACCTGCCAGTGTGAATGAAGCGATGTCACTACTGGAAAGAAACCAAGCAATGAAAAACCCCTCGCCACTCTGGCTGTGCTGCAAGGATTTCGAAGCTTCTGTGGCCTTTGTCATGAATACATATGAAAAAAAGCCATGGTCAAGTAGAATGCAAAGAGCGCCAGGTGAGATCCCGACCAGCGCCTCTTTTATTGCAGCTGGAAGTGTCTCCTTTGCTGCACATGTTGTGTATTTTAATTTGTTTATCGAATGTCAAGAGGTCTGCAACGCGTGCCTTCACGAAAACAGAAGCAGCTTTTATCGCGAGCCGCGTCGCTTCCGCCTGACAATTAAGAGAGAGTTGGTGTACTTTGTAATTCAATGTTGACCGTGACCTTTTGGCGGTCGGCCGCTTGCTGGGCCGCGATGCGGTCTTGGTGCTGCTTGTCCTGCAGCCGTTCGAACAGCTAAATAAACATTTTAATGACTAAACAAACAAAACCTAAGCTCAAGGCCATTGCTCGAAAGTTTTTCTTCCAACGTTTGGATGGAGAATGCTTTCCCATCCTGACATTCCGATAAGTTTGTCTCATCCACGTTCTGCAAACCACACCAAATGCCCCTGCCTTCAGATGGTACTCGAAGAAAACTTCAGGTGAAAAACTTTGAGCAGAAAACTTCGGTAAGTATCATCTGGAATCAACGTTACTACCTCTTGTTCAAACAACATCTACAAGAATATTTCACTAAGAAAACTCGATTCGTATGAACAAACACACAAGAAAGGTTTGTCGTAATTGAGATGTTTTTGTTACTGTTGTAACACATNTACCTCTTGTTCAAACAACATCTACAAGAATATTTCACTAAGAAAACTCGATTCGTATGAACAAACACACAAGAAAGGTTTGTCGTAATTGAGATGTTTTTGTTACTGTTGTAACACATTCCAAAGCCATTGAATGAAAAATGTTTTAGTTATTTGGCAGCCGAGCCATCACGCGCCTGTAAGGTTTCTATTTCTTTGTAGTAAAGGCAAATTGGCAAATACCAGCAGCATGAAAAAGAAACCAACTTATTTTCTGATTTCCAGGTTGCTGCAAAGGCGACCTTCATAGTATTTTGCTTAGCTTCAATTCTGTACATATGTTAATGACACCACACTTCGTTTGTAAAAAAGGCCTTTCGCTGTGAGGCTTGAGAAAACGATTCGATTTACAACAAGCCTTATCTTTTGAAGTCTGAGAGCACGCTAGGGTTTACACAAAACCTTTCGTTTTGAGACTTGAAAGCATGTTAGAGCTTACAACGACCTGTCGTTTTCGATGTTGAGAGCACCATTCGGTTTACAAAAAAACCCTTTGATTTGGGGTTTGAGATCACGCCGGGTTCTCCAAAAAACTTTCGTTCCAGGCGTTGAGTGCACGATAGGGTATACAAAGGGCTTTCGTTTTGAGGAGGAGGAGAGCACTGATTCAATTTTGTTCAAATTGTGATTGCTTGTGGCCTGAAACCAACGAGAAGCGAATATACATACCCAGGATTGAACCAAATCTTGTCGGTGAACTGTTATCGGGACTTCTGTCATATTATGTCATTTTTTGGTTACCGATAGGAAATAACAGCAGAGAGGATTGCACCAAATTTTGTCGGCGAGCTGTCACCGGAACTTTTGTCATGTAATGTTATTTTGTGGATACTGATAGGAAATGACAGCAGGGAGGATTGGACCAAATTTTGCAAGGCAGGCTGTTCCCCAAAATTTCGCCAAAATTTCGTCCAATTCTTTCCTTTGCTTGTGGCTTCGAACCAAAGGATAAAGAGAAGTGAATAGACATCCCGAAGATTGGACCAAATTTTGCCGGCGAGCTGTCACCGGAACTTTTGTCATATAATGCTGTTTTGTGGGTACCGATAGGAAATGACAGCAGGGAGGATTGGACCAAATTTTGCCGGGCAGGCTGTTCCCAAAAATTTCGTCCAATCCTTTCCTTTGCTTGTGGCTTGGAACCAAAAGATAAAGAGAAGTGAATAGATATCCCGAGGATTGGACCAAATTTTGCCGGCGAGCTGTCACCGGAACTTTTGTCATGTAGTGCTATTTTGCGGATACCGATAGGAAATGACAGCAGGGAGGATTGGACCAAATTTTGCCGGACAAGCTGCTCCCCAAAATTTGGTCCAATCCTTTCCTTTGCTCGTGGCCTGGCGTGTCTGTGCCTGTGCATGTGTGTGTGTGTGGGTGTATGTGTTTATGCGCTTGTGTGTTTGTGAGTTGGCAGGTTTGTGTGTAACATCATGCATGAATTGCATGTGCGCGTGATTGTTTGTTTGTTTGTGCGTGCGTGTGTGTATTTGTATCTGTGTGTAACATTGTGATCGTGTCTGTTCTTGCGCATGTGTGTGTGCGTGTTTGTCTGAACATTATGTATGGCTTGCGTGTGTGTGTGTATGTGTGTATGTGTGTATGTGTGTATGTGTGTGTGTGTGCGTATGTGCACGTGCTTGTCTTTCGGCTTTTCGTATAAAACTGCACATGAAAAAGTCTGTCTGAACCTACATGCCTGCTCTTGTCTTATGAAAACGGAGGGCGCGTAGATCCAGACAGATTTTGTCATTCAGCGTTTGTGTGTGTATGTGTAACACTGCATACGAATATAAGTTTATTCGCGACCATCAAACTAGATGTGCAGACTCAGTGCAGACCGTCGCACCACTATCAAAAATTGTTTCGGCGTGCTTTTCCTGTTTGGCTTCGTTCGTAATACGCACTAGTGTACAAACGAACACAAACTGCACAAGAACAACCATTCAGACGGCTGCGCGACCATCAAACTACATGTGCAGACCGTCGCGTGACTATCAAAATTTGTTTCGGCGTATTTTTTCCTGTTTGGCTTCGTTCGTACTACGCGCTTGTATCCAAACGAACACAAAATGCGCAAAAGCAACCATTCAGGCCGCTGCGCGACCATCAAACTACATGTGCAGACCGTCGCACCACTATCAAAAATTGGCTCGGCGTGTTTTGTCCTATTTGGCTTCGTTCGTAATACGCGCTTGTATACAAACGAACACAAAATGCACAAAAACAACCATTCAGGCCGCTGCGCGACCATCACACTCGAAGTGGAGACCGTCGCACCACTATCAAAATGTTTGGCTTCGTTCGTAATACGCGCTTGTACACAACCGAACACAAACTGCACAAGAACAACCATTCAGACGGCTGCGCGACCATCAAACTACATGTGCAGACCGGCGCGTGACTATCAAAATTTGCTTCGGCGTGTTTTTTGCTGTTTGGCTTCGTTCGTAACACGCGCTTGTATCCAAACGAACACAAAATGCACAAAAGCAAGCATTCAGGCCGCTGCGCGACCATCAAGCCAGATGTGCAGACCGTCGCACCGCTATCAAAAATTGGCTCGGTGTGTTTTGTCCTATTTGGCTTCGTTCGTAATACGCGCTTGTATACAAACGAACACAAAATGCACAAAAACAACCATTCAGGCCGCTGCGCGACCATCAAACTCGAAGTGGAGACCGTCGCACCACTATCAAAAATTGTTTCGGCGTGTTTATTCCTGTTTGGCTTCGTTCGCAATACGCACTTGTACACAAACGAACACAAACTGCACAAGAACAACCATTCAGACGGCTGCGCGACCATCAAACTACATGTGCAGACCGTCGCGTGACTATCAAAATTTGCTTCGGCGTGTTTTTTCCTGTTTGGCTTCGTTCGCAATACGCGCTTGTATACAAACGAACACAAAATGCACAAAAGCAACCATTGAGGCCGCTGCGCGACCATCAAACTACATGTGCAGACCGTCGCACCACTACCAAAAATTGGCTCGGTGCGTTTTGTCCTATTTGGTTTCGTTCGTAATACGCGCTTGTATACAAACGAACACAAGGTGCACAAAAACAATCTCTGTTTGTGTATATATGTCTTTGTATGTTACACATGATAACATCTATATATATATATATATCTCTTCCAATGCACTCACTGCAACTGTACGCGCTTCTCTTTTCTGTCGGGGGCACATCTCTGGCATCTTCGAGTTGCCAGTTGCTCCCCCGGGTGGAGAGGGTGGGCCGAAAAATTGATGCACTCGAGCACTAAAGGTGTTGTGCATGCAGTGAGTTCGCCAAGCTGCATTGAAAAGAGTGCAAGTCATGTTCCATGAATGGTCACTCTTCCAATGCACTCACTGCAACTGTACGCGCTTCTCTTTTCTGTCGGGGGCACATCTCTGGCATCTTCGAGTTGCCCGTTGCTCCCCTTTAAAGTGAAACTCGAAAGAGGCTAACCGGCAAGCCATCTGGTTTAATCAGCTCGGCCAAGAGATCATTTGGCAGGCTGATGTCTCCGAAAGATTTGCCTTTGATCATCTCAGCTGCTTCGCGGTGTTTGCCCCTCGAAGGCAGATCCGCAAGATTGCTTGCTGTCGGTACTCGTTCTATCCAAGTAGCGCATGGATAACATGATTCTGGCAAGTAAAAAGCTCGAGCCAGGGCTAACATGGAAGCTGAAGGGCTGCTGGCTTTAATCAGCGTCCACCGAGAAGCTTCGTTGTCGATGAAGAAGATCGCCCTCCGTTGGTGGAGCCGCCGGGCGTAGTAATGCCGGACCAAGACTGCTGCGTAGGTCTCGACCTGGCATATTATCTGCTCGATTCCCAAGGAACGCCATTGCACGAGAAGTTGCTCTGGTACAGTCCCGTGGTGGACTGCTTTGAGGTTGTCCTCACGATCTAGAACTACGGCGCCCCAAAGAGCACGCCCTTTTTCGTAAGACCCATCGGTAAGGACAACAATCGGTCGTCCTGCAGAATGGCACTTCCATCGTCTGGGCAGGGCCTCGTCCAAGGCTTTCTTGGTGTGTCCGACCAGCAAGGTGAGGTCCTGCACGGAAGGGCATTCTGGAGAAGAAGACAAGTTTGCAAACGCTCTCGCAGCCAGCTTGAGGTGCTGGCCCAACGTTGAACCGTTCATGAAGTTTAGAACTCCATGAATGCTTTTGGCAGCTTGTCTAGACGACTCGGGGGAAGCGAGCACCCCATCCAGCATTTCCAGAAGCTTAAGCTTGCGGCCCGGTTTGTTGCTGACTTGGAGGTAGCCGTCGTGAAGCTCCGAGAGGTCTATCCGAGCCCCGAGCAAGCTAAAGGATTCATCGAAGTCCTTGCCTTTATCGTCGTCCCTAGCATAAAGCCAACCCAACTGATCCAGAAGAGAACACGCCGCTTTGGAGGCCATGCCACAGCATGAAGCAGTTTCTAGCAGCGCGTAATCATCGTAGAACACTCCGCTCACTATGGAGAGCAAGTGGCACAGCAGATGAAGCAAGGAACGGCTTATGCGGTTGAAGGAGAAAACGGATGCAGAGCATCCGAAGGGCATGCTTGCCGTGGTAAAGAAGACTGGCTCACCCGACTTCGGATCGTGCACTAGGATAACACCCAGGGGCAAGGACTTACTGGAAACCGGCACCTGCTTGTACGCTTTGCTGAGGTCTAGGCATCGTCCCTTGACTTTCGGCTTGGGCCCATACCCCTCATGCACAACGCCTGGTAAGACATTGCCGTCAGAGAGCACATGTCGGAAGCCGGGTCCCGCGGAGATTACCTTGCCCATGAAGGCAGCAAGTCCCGCAACGTAGTCGAGATCATGGAGAGACAGGAGCTCCAAAGCAGTGTAAGCCGAATTGATCATCGACTCTTTGGCGTCATCTATGACCCTGGGTTTAGGCTCCCCAGTCTTGGGGTCAGTTCCCTGGAGGATGAGAAACCGGCGGGTAACACACAAGTCGTCAGCTTGGCATCCAACACTCTTGGCGGCCTCTTCGAGAGAGGCAAAGGGTCCTTGGATGAACCCCTTGTCCCTCTCCTTGAGAGTCTCGTTCCACAAGATCTCCTGGTGCTTAGGATCGGTGGAATGGGCTTGGCGTCCAATGAGTTCACGGTTCCTCCAAGGGGCTGCTCTCAGGAGATTCTCATGAGAAGTAGCGGCAAGCTTGACCTTCTCCCCATACAAGGGGCTCTTAGACGGTACCCCGGTGAGATCGGTGCCAAGCATTAACCCCCAAACTCCCATGTCCTGGAATCCAGTCTCTTCCAGAAGACGCGCCCACAACAGAAGGGGTTTGGAGCCTAAGACCCTAAGCACATGCGGGGGCAGGGTAGCTTTAAACCTAGCCTCCTCTGCGGCAAGCTCTTTCTTAAGCTGACTCACNACGCGCCCACAACAGAAGGGGTTTGGAGCCTAAGACCCTAAGCACATGCGGGGGCAGGGTAGCTTTAAACCTAGCCTCCTCTGCGGCAAGCTCTTTCTTAAGCTGACTCACCCTGGTGATGGCCTGCAAACGCTGCTTAGCAAGCTGCAAAGGTGACTTGGCCAAGTTGGCAAGGATTAACCTAGCGGCATCGTCCTCTACCTCACAGACATCGTAGGGGTGTTGACACTCCAAGGCAGCTTCCAAGAACTCCAAAGGTGTGTGATAGATGCCGACCCTGAAGCTAGGAGCCTTGAAAGAGGTATCACTGACACGGACCTCCACGGCGCCTTGGGAAACCTGCGAGATCGTGGTGTTTGAGGTGGCATCAGAATCGACGCCTTGGGAAACCTGCGAGATCGTGGTGTTTGAGGTGGCATCAGAAGAAGTCACTGGCACCCTGCGACAGACCTCCTCAACGCCTTGGGAAACCTGCGAGATCGTGGTGCTTAAGGTGGCGCATGCAGGAGCCACTGGCAATGTCGGAGCAGCTGAAGAAAGCGAAAGCACCTGTCTAGCATGGACTTCCTTTGCACCTTGGGAAACCTGTGAGATCGTGGCGGCTTTTGAGGTTGCACCTGCACTCACTTGCCCTGCATGAACCTCCTTTGCACCTTGGGAAACCTGTGAGATCGTGGTGGCTTTTGAGGTTGCATCCGCACCCGGAGGAGTCCTCCCGTGTGGCCCCCTTGGTTCGAGGACTTTGTGGGGAGGCAGGTTCTCCAAAGAGCACACATCACGAAAGGAAGCAAATTCGGGAATGAGAGGCTTGCCTCGCCGGGATTGTCTTTGAGCCGCCGCTAGACGTTGCAGGTGGCCTGGCAAGGGCGGAGAGCCTGGTAAGCCGCAGGTCGGCATGAGACAGGCCACGTATCTTGTGCACAAAAGGAACGGGTACTCGGCTTCAGCAGCTTGGTCAAAGGGCAGGCGACCCGGGCTGAAACTTGACCCCCAAGCGGCATGCTGGTGCTGGCGATCACAATCAACCTGAAGGGGGCGGAGGCATCGGGCAGAAGTAAGGAGAGTGGTGCGCTTATCTCGAAGAGACCCATGCATACACTGCGAAAAGGTAATGGTTTCGAGCTGGTCATACCACAAATGAAAGGCCTGGCACGGTATCTCATGCACCAAAGCCCGCAGCAGGGCCCAAGTGTGGGCGCGGGCTGGGTTTTCGACAGCAAACGGAGTGCGGGTCTCCCAAGCCTTGAAGATAAGACGAACGCAGAGGCGAGCCAAGGAGTTGGCCCGCTGTACCTTGACCAAGTCGCGCCCCTGTAAACCTGGGAGGCCTAAAGGATGGCTTTGGCTCCGCAGCGGGAAAGGCTGGGCTGTAGCATGGGGACGCAAAGCAGCGGGAAGTGGCCGCTCTCGAGCACGGGAGCTGGTGCCACACGGCAGGCCGATGTGCACAAAGCAAGGCCTCTGAACCTCCCATAGACTCATTAAGTGGTCCTGGGCCGACGTCTGACTCAAGTCAAGAAGCAGTGAAGGTAAGCACGGCGCATGGCGGTTGTGCTGGTAGTCCACAGGCAGAACTTGAAAGCCGGCCTTGGCAGCAGTGAGGGAGACCCGGGCTGAGCCGGAGAAAACTTCCCACATCCAAGGGCCACTAGGGGTCGAGGCGGGGACGGGGACGGCAGAACCCCTAGGGGAACCAAGAGGCAGGCTTAGGAGCTCGTACCAGATCAGGCACCGGCTCCGACTGTTTAACTGAAGCGGGCAGCGGAAAACCGTGAAGGGCTGCGGCTTGAAAATCTGGCGTTGACACGCGAGCAGAGTCGCGTACCGAAAAGCAAATCAAGATCGTACGACGACCCTTCCAAGGCAAAACACAGTGTAAAAGGGCCCGCGCATCGAAGAAAACTGGTTGACCATAAGAAAGAGGGAGAGCGTCACCATGCAAAATGCGGCCTTGGTGCAGCAACGGGTATTGCCCTTGAGCTGCCTCAGTCCACAATTCGCCACCCTGAAAATGTGAGCACGCAAAAAGGCAGTTTTGAGTCGCAGCATCGTTGTGACTGTCTCGATGAAGCCCTGCCTGGCAGTCCCGTACCAAGGAAAACGAGGTGAAGAAAAAGGTTGGAGCAAGGCGCCGGGCAAACAAGCATATCAACCGGCACACCCATGGGAATTGTCGGGTCCCAGCCCGGAGGCCGCAGACCCCGCCATGAATGTATAGTCCGGCACTGAACGCACGCGTGCTGGCAAAATGCTGGCCTCGTGGAAAGTCTCCTGCAGGCAAGAGGTCCAGAAGCTTGTCTAAGGATTGAGGCTCTATGCTGGGCCTATTAATTAAACCGTAAGCTTGGCGCTCGGCGGGGTGAGAGGTGCCGTCAGGCGCCTCTAGGTACCCCCAATCGGAAAACCCCAGGGCGACCTCGGCGGCAGAGGCACTGGAGCTGGCATGCATGGATATTGGTTGTTGCTGGGGAGGCACAGGAGAGGGCTGTGCCTCCGGCGCCTGTCAAGCATGCTTGCAATCGTTGTACGGCAAAGGACGGTTGCAGCCCTTCTTCCAACAAACGTGAAACCCGAACTTACACCGCTTCCCTGGCTTGGCAAAGTCGCAGCCCTTGGTGTTGAAGTTACGGCAGCATGGCTTGTTGGCATCGGTGAAGGCGGAGCACCCCTCCGGAAGCGTCAGATCGAAGCGCTGCTTCTTCTTAGGGTTTCCTTTGCCATGGGGAGCAGGGCGCTTAGGGAAATTAGGGTCAGGTTTCGGAGGAGGCTCTGAGGAGGCAGAGGCAGCAGGAAGAGGTTGCAAAAGCAGCCGCACCTCAGTTCTGTCCATGTAGAACCTAATGGCTGCATCGACTGGTTTGCTGTTGTCGGCTTGCATGGCAACGTTCCCTCGCGTGTACTCGCTGACCAGCTGCCAAAGGCGTTTGTCGGCCTCCTGCACCTGCTGAACAGTGACTGTTCGGTAGCCCTTGGGGGACTCCCGCATCATCTCGGCAAACATGGTTTCGGTCCAAGTCTCGAGAGTTTGGTAGTCGGCCATCCTTGACAAGTCGTAAGCTAGGGCCCTCCTTTGCAAGGCCTGGCGGAGTCTGGCATCACCTACCAGGCGTGCCTCCAGGTGATCATCCTGAGCACGCGCTTTGAGGCCCCCGCTGGCATCGAGAGCGAAGCTGATGACCTTTTTGACTTGCACGGCTTCTTGGGCCCTGGAGGTGAGCTGCCCCCAAGGGATCCAACTGACACAACCATCATCCTGCTGCTGAAAGACACGGTCGACAAGAGCGTGAGAGGGCTCATTGTCAAGAGTCATAACCACCCCTTCAAGTCTAGCTCGCTGCAGCTGGGCTCGTGAAGAACGCTCTGCCGTAGGAAGCTTACGGGGCTCCGATGCATCAGTACGCTCAATGCGCGCGCGCATGTCAGCAAGGCACACTGTGTTTGCCTCGAAGTAGAGCCTCCTGAGGATAGGCCTCTCGGCAGCAGTGGGGGCCCGACCCATCACCTCTTCTAAAGCAGTGAATAGGGGGGACTCATCCGCCATCCCTGGTTGGTATGCCGACACAAACGCAAGCTTGCCCAAAGTGTCGACCCCATTGTTAACAAGAAGCGCAGTGGTGGCCTCAGGAAGGCCATAAGCCTTGGCTTTGTCCCTAAGAACGGCCTCCGACTCTAAGCCCGCTCCGGCCATGGCGTCGTCTTACGGCTGAAAGAGTACCTGACAGGAACAAGGACATGTACTGCATGCATGGCATGTGTTCGTGTTGTATCAATGATAAGTGCGGCTGCTGTCGAGCCTTGCAAGACTGATGCACGCACCGAGTGAAGGTCAACATGCTGCTGTCGGAAGACTGATGCATGTGACTTGCTCTCGAAGCTAGAGGCCTCGGACTGTTTATCCACTTGGATATCCGGTTACGGCTACGGTGCCGCTAGATTTGCCTTCTGGCCAGATTCGGGCTCAGGTGCCCAAGCATTGGCAGCACTGTGGATGGAGGTCAGGCAAAACGCCTCCTTCGAGTGCTACATAATTGCTGTTGAGGGTCCTCCCGCACTTTAGGCGGCCCCCCGAAACTTTAAAATGCAAAATGCCTGAGAGAACATGCTTCACGATCTCCTCGTTCTGGGCTACTGGTGGTGGCAACCCCGGGAGGCTGGCGCTCAACTCGTCCGGATCATCCTCCAGGTCTTCGGAGGCACAATCTTCCGAACCCACTTCGGAAACTGGCTCATCGCAGTCCACCACGGTGTGGCGGTCCAAAGTCTCGCCCTGTTCCACCAGAGTTTGAAAGATCGGGATCGAGTACCCCCGTGCGGATCAAGTGCAGAACTCCGTAGATCAGCGCGGCGAGGCGCGTGCATTCGTCACGCGAGTAGCACAAGGGGGAAGCGGCATTCCTGTCCACGTGGTGCCCAAGAAGCCGGCGATCCTCGAAGCTCACCTTGGCGCTTTTCGAACATGCCGCCATCCGCCAGGATCTCCCGAAGACAAAAGCTGGCTTCTCCTGTGCTCAGCGGCCGGTTGAGAAACTTGCCTGAGCTCCAAGAGTAGGCGGGAAGGGCCCACTCCAGACCAGGAGGTAGAACCTCCCTGGCCTCCTGCCAGCCGTAGGCCCAAGGCTCGTCTTTCTCCAAACCGAGGCCGAGTGCAAGGAGCGGCAGGAAGGTAGTTTTCTTCTCCTTGCTGGTGGCCGTCTTGTAGGACCTCGTGGAAGTCTCAACGAGAACGATGGGCCCCCCTTCAGATACCTGGATGTTGTCCAGGGCTTGAGAATCTCCAAATCTGCAGCAGGCATAGAGGCAGAAGCACAGGTGGCCTGCCACCAGAGTCAAGTACTCCCGTCCCTCCGACAAGCTGTCCGCTCCAGGATTCGAACCATCTCCACAGTAAGCGGCGGCGCCTGTCTGAGACACCGTTTACCTTCAAACATGGCTCTCGCAGCTCCTCTCACTCTAGAGGACATGATGAAGTCCACGCTTGGCTCCTTAACCCGAGCAACCTTGTACAAGAAGCTGAGCGCCTGCAAGAAGGTAGAGGCGGCCGTGGCCCCGCATTTGCTGTCGCGAAGGTGGCATATGTACCTGTAAGCCAGAGTCTCCGTTGGCTTCAGGGGTGTGCCGATCTTGTTGTCCGTGACCCACTTAGCATACTTCCAGTAGGCGGCCCGAATACTTCACTAAGGTCCCAGTTGCGCGGCCGGCAAAAGCGTCTACCACGACCAAGGATGCTTCGTTGTCGCCGCCCATCTGCGAGGAGACCTCCCAGAGAGTCTCACCCAAAACACTGGCCGAGGGCTCCGAGATCAAGAGAACTCGGAAGCGCTGCAAGGCCTTAAGTCGCAGCTCGTCATCTGACTGGATGCGGGTAGCGTAGTATGCCCTCATGGCGGCGAACTCGTGTCCTGCACGGGGTTCTGGCTTCGGTGGCGGGGCAACCAGGGTCTGCAACCGGAAGTCTTTCATTCCCACACGTGTAGGCTGCAACGGCTTTGGCTTGGCCGCCCCGAAAATCATAGCCATAGGCCCCTTCTCCCATGGAAGGAGCGGGCTTGCAGTGAGAGGCTGCCCCACCACATGATTTGAAAGGAAATCAGCAGTAGATGGGCGGCTCGACAAGCTAACCGACCCGCTCTTCAAGAAAGCCGGCACCTGCGGAGGCTTGACCTTCGGGGCAGCTGGAGGCAGGGGAGGAAATGCAGACTCACTCTCGTTTCCTGCAGAGCTTGCGGCCCCAAAGTCGCCGAACTCAACGTCCGAGTTTTCTGCACCATTCACCACCGACGATGCTGCCTGCATTTGTGGTGGCGGTGTCCTTCGTCAGACCGGGAGCAAGGCCTCTCGCAGAATGTGCAGCGATAACCACAGTGGTTCGGCACCAGCAGAACCGGTTCGGCTTCGGAAGCCGCCGGCTCGGGAGCCCTTTCTGCCGACTCAGCACGGCCCAACCTGTTCGCCAGCTCCTGAAGGACCTGAAAAGCAAGCGCTACCAGATCAGAGGTACTCAAAGACTGGATGTCCATGGCAGTTTCCCCCGTATCCCGAAAAATTGATGCGCTCGAGCACTTGAGCCAAAATGGCTCAATATATCTCTTCCAATGCACTCACTGCAACTGTACGCGCTTCTCTTTTCTGTCGGGGGCACATCTCTGGCATCTTCGAGTTGCCCGTTGCTCCCCCGGGTGGAGAGGGTGGGCCGAAAAATTGATGCGCTCGAGCACTAAAGGTGTTGTGCATGCAGTGAGTTCGCCAAGCTGCATTGAAAAGAGTGCAAGTCATGTTCCATGAATGGTCAATACATGGGAATTGTGTGCGTGCGTACGTACGGAACAGCGTGTCAATCACAATTGCGACATATCTGAGAGGAAGAGCATTTATCAGAATCAATGGAGGAAAAAGCGAGAAGTAAAACACAAGGATAAACAAGGGGCAGTTGGGAAGCGGCCGATGCAGCCACAACCCGCCTGCGGCCGATAACAGCCACAGGCACCCGAGGCGGCCGATACAGCCACAACGGGGAGATCAAACAAAGCAAACACAGTAAGGCGTCGACGATATGTCAATGTTGTCAATGTTCTCGATGGTCTGCAATCTGCACTGGTCGTTAGTATTATCGAAGATACAAGATTTAATAGTTATAGAATGTGCAATTCCTGAGTAGTTGGTTGCCTTCCAATCTATGGTTGAACTGCATCAAGCTTGTGTAAGCCTCCGCCTATCAATCACTTAGTAAATTCATACAAAGCTATAGAATGCGAAGGTACATACAAGTTGTATTATACAAGTGTTCACATAATGCTAAATAAGAATATGTAAACATAAATTTGCATTGATGTATATATTGTTTTTCTATACGAAGAGGTTGTTCCACGGCATTCAGCTTCGCACAATCTCTGTCCAGCCTCCTCCAAGCTCTAGTTGCAGCTACGGCCAAATGTCCAGTCTGCTGGGCAGTTGTTCAAGTTCTGGTTGAAGCTACTGCCAAACTTCAAGAACTGCGCTGCATGATGCTGGGTGCTTGGGTGCCCTCTAAGCACAGGTTAAACTACGGCCAAACGTCAAACGCTGCAGGCTGCTGGGTAGTTGGGTGCCGTTCAAGCTCCGGTTGAACTACCGCCATGGCAGCTTCCAAATAGACCTGCTTTTCCTCAGCCACCCCCCCTGCCCCGTAAATTTTAAATATTATTTTCCCCGGACCCCCCCAGCACCCAGCCGCAGGGTTGACCCTAAACCCCCCGCCCCCCTCTAAACCCTTGTGTTTTTATTGATCCTGCCCCCAGGCGGTCTCACCGCACACCCTCCCTGTAGAGCGCAGGACCAAGAAAAACACAGGGGAACAATAGGGTTTGGGGCTCAGGGCTCACAGGGTTTAGGGTTTAGGGCTGAGGGCTCAGAGGGTTTAATTAGGGCTTAGGGCCTAGGGCTTAGGGCTAAACCCAAAGTAAACCCTAAACCCTAACCCCCCCCTCTAAACCCTGTGTTTTTATTGATCCCCCCAGGTGGTCTCACCGCACACCCTCCCTGTAGAGGGCAGGACCAAGAAAAATACAGGGGAACGGATTGTTGCCAACCAGAAGCTCCAGGAAGCACTCGAAGTTGAGAAGGATGCAAAAGAGGCACCATCCCGAGCTGGCAAAAAGCAGAAGGTGGTGAGGGCTGGCAGCAAGCACATGATCATGCTGCCAGAAGTGCTCGACATCGAATGTCGCGAACATGGCCTCAAAGTCTTGATGGAGGGGATCAACACCCAGACCATTTGGATGCACTTCACAGAAGAGAACATCAATTGGCTCAAGAACGAGGTGGATGCAGAGGAAGCGAAGCCTCGGGTGCCACGACGATCCGGCGGCAAGAAGCGAGCACGGGGCCACAGCAGCGAGGATGATGCCGAGGAGGCCGACGAAGGGGAACAGAAGGACGACGATTGATCGGCAGCATGTTTCTCATGTCTCTGTATACATAGACGGGCCAGCTTGCATTCTTGCGAGGGAAAGAAGAAACATGCAAGAATTTTGCCTCTTGCCATGCAATGAATGATGAATGCCTTTTCGTTGTTATATGTCATGAGGAAACGCAGAAACCTTTTCTTTCGCGCACACACACACAAGATGTTGCATGTTTGAAAAACAAACACGAAGAATCACACGGGGAAAGGGTTCCAAAGCACAGGGGTGAAAGAAGGGGCAGAAGAAAGAGACTGTCAGCAGAGAGNGCACACACACACAAGATGTTGCATGTTTGAAAAACAAACACGAAGAATCACACGGGGAAAGGGTTCCAAAGCACAGGGGTGAAAGAAGGGGCAGAAGAAAGAGACTGTCAGCAGAGAGTGCTTGCTTTTGTTGCATGTGTTGACTTGTCGCTGCTTCCTTCATGCACGATTAAACATTGCATGCCACCTGCATGCACGAAGGCTCCAGCATGTGCATGAAGCATGCACAGCTGCATGGGGTGACATGCATGCATGCACGCGCAGGCAACATGTCACTGCATGCAGCCACTCAGGCATGACTGCATGCATTCAGCCACTCAGGCAAGACTGCATTCAGCCACTCAGGCAACTGCATGCAGCCACCCATGCACTTCGAAAGCTGTATGCACTTTCGCTTGTAGGTGATAGGACCCTTTGCAGCCTGCAGAGCCATGTCTTCCTACCGTTTTGTGGTGCTCGGCATGCCTGAGGCATGCACCCTTGAAGTTGTTCTCACACTTTGTGAATGTGTGTGTGCTGCACTGCAGATGGCGGAGCGATCCATGATCTCCGACCTGGCCGTGCACGAGTACGACTTCGTGAAGGCCAAGAAGGCAAAGGGTGGGCAGTGGCGGTGGCTTTCGGGCCCACCGGATGCCCCACTGGGCCGCCTGAGGTGGACACGTCAAGGTGGGGTGTGCTGAGGGGTTGCATGTTGCAGTTGTTCAAAGCACGGGAATCAGGATGGCACGTGGACTCCTTGGGCTCCTCGCCGGAGCAGCTGTCCGTTTGGTTCAATGCCTCCAAGTCCATGGTGCCTCCTGAAAGAGGCTTGTGGAAACCCTATGTAGACATTCCCTAAAGCCTGACAACAACCAAAAACCCAAAACACCGATCAGGCTGGAAGTTCTGGTGCAACAACGAGTACAAGCACAGCTGCTTCGAGGACATGGTGTGTATATATCAATCTAACATATAACATGTGTTGTCTGACGCAGGAGGTAACGGGCCCAGGGATGGACATCATGGAGGAGGAGGAGGAGGAGAAGCCTGCTGCCAAGGCACTCGATCATTATAGTATTGGTTCCTCTCACCCGATCTCCTGTGTAGGCTTTGAAACCAGCGGAGCCAAAGGAGCCGCCTTCGTGGGCAAGGGCCCCGGCACTCATGGTTCCATTGAGGCAGTTTCCCACGATAGTTCATAAGGTCGCCGGCCAAGATGAGGAGTTGCAGGCGGGAGTGGGCAGCCAAAAGATGGATTTTGTTTTGTGTTGGGTTCTTGCGACAGGACCCATGGGTGGTGCGAGATGGAGAAGATCATTTGGAAGGGGAAGAGGTGCCACATTGTATTGAAAGCAGTATAACCAAAGTAATATTGCGACTGCGGGAGCAAGCTCAGCAGCACTTCGAGGATGATGAGGTGCTGCATTGCCGTCAGAAAGGAGGCACAGGTTCACTTCGATTGTGTGTGCAGGAGCTGGGCCACGAGTTCGAGGAGGTGCATAGATTTGACACATGTAGAGCTTTATAAACATTCTGTGTGTTCACGAGAGGTCCCGGTGGATCCTTTGCCAGAAGAGGCTTGGAGATGTCCCGTGAATGAAGAACTCAGTCTTGGCCCGTCGACCCGCTGCAGGCTCCCGAGCTTCTGGAGCTCATGCCGGAGGTTCGCCAACACCCCACAACCAAGAGCACGTGCACACTCTTGGTCTATCCTGCTATAGGCTCTGGAGCACGATGAAGAGGCCGAGGCCAAAGAAACGAGAGCCCAGCATGAGTCGTTGGCCTTTGTGTTGTTCAGGCTGCTCTCGACTTGACGGGGGAGAGCAAGGCGAGGGAAACACCCACCATTGAGATTTTCGTCTGTGGCTCGGGTGCAGGCTGTGGCGCCGGCGAGCCAGGACTCGTTCCAGGCCAACAGAGACAAGAACTGCCAGAGTGAAGCAGCCCTTTTGGTATTGTCCCGCTGCAGGCCTTGACTGTGCAGGGGGGCAAGCCGCCGACACAGGCTGGGGCCCAAGACTTCAAAGTTCACTCTCGCATGGCATGGGCTTCCTTGTTTCAGGTCGCAACCCTCGCCATTGCGAAAAAGGGTTGCAAAGCCCCGCGGGCGGGCAAGGGCAGCGGCCCGAAAGGAAGGCAAATTCACGGCTTCCTCGACGACCAGGGAGTTCTCTGGCGGGCAGGCGGGATTTCGTTTGCCGACATGCATGACAGCCTTCCTTGATGCCACCATGCCCCCACAGGCTTCGATCAAGATCCAGAGGCGGCGTCAGGGTCAATATGGTGCCTTCAATGCAATCAGCAGCACGGCGGAGACACTCAGCACCCAGGCCACCCCTCTCCCCCTCTCCCCCTCTCCCTCTCCTTTTCCCTTTCACTACCCATCTCCCTCTCCTTCTCTGCTTCTGCTGCCTGTGTGGCTTTGGGGTCTGTGCTTGCTTGCTTCCTGGCAGACACAGGTGCAGCGAGAGATGCTGGGCTTCCAGAGGGAGGCATTCCTCGCAGGCTTCGAGCTCGTCCCAGGGCCAGGCCTGCGAAAATGCTCTGTTCGAAGGAAACTGAGAGCCCCAAACACCCGACAGGAAACGTGGCAAAACAGTGTCACGTGGAGCCGGCGGTGGCAGCTCGCCGGAGGACTCTGGGATGCTTCGGGAACACGAGTTTATCGATCTATGAACTCTCGGGGGCCGGGGTGACCAAGGGTTTATCGATCTATAAACTCCCGGGTCCGGGCCTTCTCTCAATAAATAGTACGAGACCACGAGTTTATATATTGATAAGCTTTGGGGTTCTTGGGGGGCCACGAGTTTATAGATCGATAAACTCGTGGTTGCATCGATCGTGGTGTCATCCATGGGCTTTTGCCTCTGTTGCCCCGATTGCAGGATGCTGGGCAGCACCATGGGCCGGGCGATCGTGCCGAATTTTTATCGTCCAGGCACGGATCGGAGCTTATGTGATTTGGTCTCAGCTGGCGGTTGGCACCCTGTGGCAGGCCCATGACCTCTGAGCTTGGCTGCCCAGGGCCGGGAGCCTGGAAGAAGGGGGCAGCCACAACAGGCACAACACAGCAACTCACACACCACATCATCCACAGCACACAGCACACACAGCAGCAGGGCGAGAGCCACAAACCAGCACACAAACACAGACAGATGCTCAGCACGGCTTCCGATCATCTTCCAGGTGGGCCCGTCTTTGTACAAGGTACCTGAAATTGGCCCCTGGACCCTGGCCGGCGGTAGCCGAACTTCGGAGAGTCACTGTACCGGCAGCTCGTGAAAATGACGATTTCGGCGGTTGTGCGCTCAGAGCTGCT